>JAOWBL010000413.1:5382-17629 GCA_028564865.1 Zenarchopterus dispar | reverse complement strand
GTAAAAGAGTAATTCTTGCAGTGTGTTGACCACTTGTCACAGACACCTTATTTAGAACACCTAGAACTGTATTGATTTTGTGGGAAAAGGTATAATACTCACCTTAAATTAGAAAAAGCTAAACAGCAGCTCCAGCACCACCAATACTACCATTGTGAAGTTTGCATATGAAATGAATGTCTGCACTTCGATTTTCACATTGGCTCCGCGTTTTGGTTTAATTTTTGTGCACTATGTCACATCTGAGGTTGTATTTGCTTTGATTCAAGTCAAAGTCGGAGAATAGCAGCTGTCCCTTTTTTATTAATTTAAAGCAGCACAAAGGAACTTTCACCATTCTTAGCTCTCCTGTCCCCGTGCTGGCGAAGACGTTAAACCACTTTTAGGAGGAGTCCAAGGTCTACTCTTGTTTGGTCAATCTCTCATTTTATCTTTTATATTTATTGCCTTAAGTTTCTTACTTGACTCAGCCAACGTTTCCACTGTAGCTCTGATAGCCATTTTCATTGTTTTTGATGTGTGCCATGGTGCAGTGAAGCAATATTCAGCTGCTGAAAGAGATGACCAGAATGAGAATCTAAAGTTACTTTGTCTGTTTTTCTGGCAATAGCAGGGATGTGAGATGCCAGAACATAAAGGATACTTCTTAAAAATAAGCAAATATTGCGTCAATTAAAATTGAAACTGATATTTCGATGATAATTAAAAAAAAAAAAAAAAAAAAAGTGGTGCTTTAATTATTTTTTTTTAAATCATGTCCTGAAACAAAAAGCCGTTAAATAGAGAGAGGGGGAGTGTTTTTTTTTTTAAGGCGACTGGATGTAGTAACAGAGGCTGTTTGACTTTATAAAATATAGACACACTGATATATTCCCTTTCTACCAGAACAGCAGCCTGTGTAGAAATGTAGAGATAAAAGTACAAGGGTTAAAGAACATGTTTCAAATGGAATCAAGTCTTCAGCAAGAACAAAGAGTTGGTCTAAGGTTTCATTAAACCTCAACAAGCTACATCCCCAAGGCTAAGGCTTGTTAAGTGCTGGAGCAGGAACATAGGTTGCACTTCCACAGAAAAAGTCACGCCACATTTCAGAAAAGCCTTTTAAAAAAAAAAAAAAAAAATCCTCGTCTTTGTTAGAGAATAGTTTGACATAGAAAACAAAGACAGCCGGCCCTTGTTTCACATCACAGTTCTGATGTGACACACTGAGTGGAAAGTGAAAGAAGAGAGAAACATTCTCTCTTCCTGTTTTCCTTCAGAGTTATTTTTAGATTTCAAGTTGAACAAGATCATCAGCTTTTAACTACTGACAGTCCTGCAAAATCTTGCTGTTTTTTGCAGCATCAGTTAAGGCCAGTCTGAAGCTCCGATCTCTGCATATAAAGTACCTCGCAGCTGCTTGTGGGACATTTGTAAATGTTTGACTGTTCAACTGTTTTTGATACCACTTTGCATTTAAAAGATGAACTGTTGCAACTGACAGATAAGAGAGAGAGGAAAAACCCTGCCGTCTTACCTCAGGGTGCTGTTGATGGCACCCAGCTCTTTAGCCTGTTCACACTCTGCCACGTCTGACATCGAGTTGGCTGCCTGGGAGTACTGGACACATGGTGTGGTATGTTAGTATGGCATTGTAACGATACAACTAGGACTGCTGCACATATCTGAAATCACCTCCTCTGCAAGTCATGCAACTCAGTTTCTCTTCTACTTTGACTGAACATTAAAATAGTAAATGTCTTTTATATCCTGACACATTTAAGTCGGTGCAAAGCACTTACAGAGATTAAACACTAAGCCCATGTTTATATGTTTACTCAAATCAATTCAGCAATTCCAGTTTGATGAAGAAAAGGTAAGGAAAGCCAAACAGTGGGACACATGTGGCTGCTGCATGGTATGTCTCACATGGGCAGGAAGAAGTGATTTACGCTCAGCTTGAAAACTCAGTTTCATAGTGAGGTTTCTATCACTGCAGGGAGCAAACAAAGCTGAAGTGCAGGAGCAGAGAGAGCTCAGTGTGCTGCAAATGTAAAAATGCATGCAAATAAACAGAAGCACGGCAAGCTATCATACAAACAGTCAGCATTTGCAAATACAAAGATGAGATGCAAATCATCATACTAAAAGTGAACATATAAAAACAATGGAAAAAGCACAAGGAACCAAAAACAAACAGTGACAGACCAGGCCAGCACATGCTTGTGTCTTTGGTGTCAACTACTGAAGGTCTTATCAGGGACTGGGAACAATACAGCCTAACACTTTAAGATACAGACATTATTCTACAAATGAGTTTAACAACTTTTTACAAAATGGCATTTAGTAAATTATATCAAAGTGAACTGGAATGCACTTTGCTGGATTGCAATTTGATTGAAATGACAGAATTAAACCAAGTTGGATAGGAATCAACTGGATTTAATTCAGTTTAAATTAGTTGAATTGAACTGTATTATAAGTGTAATTTTAAAGTGAGTGCAGAATACTTTAAGACTACAATATGGTCACCTGTAAAGTACAAATGAGCAGCAAAGGAACAAGTCAACGCTTTAAACATGACAGAAAAAAGGAATCGCTACTGAATGCGACCACTTCTGTTACGCTAACAAAGAATAAGAGGCTAAAAATAAAGTCAGCAGAGCACACATCCAACAGATGTTTTCCTTCAGCGTAATGATCCTAGTTATACCAGTAAAAAAATGGCATTAGTGATACCAGTGAAAGGATGAGAACAGTAAAAAAGGGTTGCCTGTAATCTCATGCAAAAAAATGACAGACAGACACAGACAGACAGACAGAACTGTAGCAACTTAGATATTTCCAGTTCAAACACTAAAGTTCATCTTTCTGACAAAACTGCAGAAAAAAATAATAATTTAGGACAAAGGTTTCTACAAGTCAAACAAAGATTTACCAAAATATTGATATTTTCTGTGCTGGAATATAGTTCTTAGAAAGGAAATTGGAATCAGCAGAGCAGATAAACTGAATGAAATGTGGAAAAAGGTTTGTTTTTTCCCCCAGAATTACAGAAGGAGTAGGTGATTAGAAGATTTGCATTAAAGACATTCATTTTGAAAGGATATGTCTAAAAATGCTCAACATCTTCCTTTTACCTCCAAAAACACACCTCCAGAACATATAAAAACACATAAACAAACCCTACTCCAGTTACTATAAAATACAGAAAGGTCATCTGCCAGCGGTGACCAGGTTTTTACCTGTGTTTAACCCTAAACCTGTGTTTCATCTGAATGACAAAACATCAAATCTAAACAGTATATGAAAAGGTAAAAAGACAATTCCCTATCCAACATTAATATGGCTGCCATGGCACCAGTCTTCAGTCCCTTCTGTTTCCTTTATTTTGGTCACTGAGTAAATAACAACTCAGTCATAACACCAGTGTTTTTTGTTTTTGTTTTTGGGGTGGGTGGGGTGTTAAATAAAGACTTTTTTGACCTTCCCCAGTTTTTGGTGTGTTCTCAAACACTGAGCTTATTTGCTACACTAATAGAACTTGCTTGCATTACTGCTCACAACTATGGCTGCTCTGTTTCTGCATGCTTTCCTGCAACACCACTCACATACATTTAACATGCATGAGATGAGTAAACACAACTCCCACATCAACAAGCAGAGTCTCCAGCTGATTGACAAAAAAGACGATAAACCATTTCCCCTAGCCTCAAAGAAGTCCATAAAAATTCAAGCATTTCAGTAAAATGGGGATGGGAATTTGGGGGCGGGGGATCACATTTCCCATTTTTCAGCTCATCTCACCTTGTTGTAGTTCCCGGACTTGATGCCAACAGGGACCTTACTCTGCAAAACACGCCAATAATGCAAACGGTAGGAAATGAAGTTTTCTACACAGCAGCATAAATATACCTTACATCTGAAAAACTTGCATTTGCCAGAGACAAACTACAGTGTAACTTATGATAAAATGTGATATTTATTTAGTAAAATGTTAATGGTTGGCTGTATAAATCAAGTGTAAGTGTAGGAAGCCTCTGACCTCTGGGCAGGGTTCCACGTGGCAATCTTTAATGGAGCAGTGTCCATCATCAGGCCAGAATGGACATGGTCGCTTCAGGTTCACCTGCAGAAAAGACATCTCTATGAAGTCACTGATGCATAGCATAGTTTTCAAATGCCAGATCCTTGATGGAGTCACCTCATTGCTACCTGCTCAGTGTTAATCATGAGATGGAAACAAGACAGATGGTGCTTGTAACATGCCTTTATCACACCATAAATAAAAACTGTCCCATCCCCATGTAGGATTTCATTGGCTAGCAGCAACCGTGTAGCTCCAATGTAACTAGCTTAAAGTTATAGATAAGAGTCAAAAGTTAGAAAATTTCTAAACTTCTGATGAACATAAAGCTCCCTCCACAATGCAAAGGAGAAAGACTGACTCAATTTTGGAGGCAGTTTCTTGCTATCATGCAATGAATCTCCTACACTTTTGTATTGTTTAAACACAGTTAATATCTCTTTGCTCATGCTTTTACTCACTCTTTGGGGGAATAAATTTCAACTTGCAGGACCAGCTGTGACAGACTGTGACAAACTGGCAGTTAGATAACAGTTAGGATGCATCTGTTGCTTTAACTGCTATGATTACAACTGTCCCAAGCAAATTAAAAGCAAATTTGTGTGATAAGAGTTTCTATTGGCACTATTGTTTATGAGGGAGTAAACAAGGCCATTTTTCATACCTGGTTACTGGAAAGCATGATAAGCACTCAATAGAAACCATGTTGCTGGTGGTATTTAACTGAACAGTAAGAAAAACTCAACACCACAAATCGTGCGGGACCCCTTCATGCCATACATAAAGACGCACAAGACGTCAGCAGACTTTTCTGACAGAGCAGGAGCTCAAACATCCTTCACAGAATATTGGTGGCCTTTTTGCATGGAAACAGTTCTCACCATCACACTTTAGCTGTCAGTAGCTCCCCAGGCAGCTGCTAACAAAGCCGTTTGATTCTCCCAATTCAACCTTTAGGTTCATTGTCTGATAACGCTTGAAGAATTCGGTGCTGTGCAGCTGTCCGTCCTCTGGTTAGTAGCTTATGAAGCTCTGTGTAGTGCTGGTGGACTGGCTTTAAACGTGCCCCTCACCAAACACTGTCACGCTCGTTGCGGTTTTATATTGATGCCATAGTTCTGCACAATGAAGATGTGAGGAATCAAAGATATGTTTTTAAGTTGTGCCTCATTATTTCTAAATACAGCTGCGTGTCAAATCAGGTATTTAATTAAAATGGGGTCGAAGCGGTCAAGCTGCAATGGAATATAAATTACACAGTAACATCGTTTTATCCAGTTCTACTCTGAAAAGGATGTCTGTGGTTTAGCTTCAATCATCATTGCAGACTTGAGATTTATATTGAGACTGTTTCTTAAAAGAAAATTGCCTAAAACAAATCAAAGACATGGAGCCAACCAAAACTAAAATGTGTTAAAAAAGGGAAAAAAAGGTTTTGCTTCTACCCATCTGATAACCTATGGCATTCTCCACAACTGTAAACTGGATAAGGTGAGTATGCAAAATAAATGCAAGAGCACAAGAATTTCCAGGTATTTATTTGCATAATGCTTCCGATTTATCAGACCCCTTCAAACTTCAGTGCACTAATATCTGAACAACACAGCAGATAAGGTCCACTTGCAACATTCAATTTATTACCCAATATTTCACTCAGTCATCCTCTTTCTGTTGTGTCACAGCCTATTAATTCACTATAGGAAAAGAGAACAAATAAAACAAGCTACTCAATGCTCACACACTAAACCTGTCTTATATCTGGTCTCTGAAGACGTGAGTTAGATAGGATACCCTAACCACACCGTTTATCACATCATCAGCATGAACCTCATCACGGAGGTTTCTCTCCAACAAAGTAACTGTCACTTGCATGGTCTAGTTTGTTTCAAACTAGGCCATGCACATTTACATCCAACCAACCCAATGTGTCAAAGAAGAGCCTTTACAAGCTTTTGACTATTTTGATTGACGCAGGTGAAGGAACGCTGTTCTCCACAAATCCTAATTACATTGTATTGTATTATTATTGATTTTCTTGGTGTGAGGGGACAATGATCCTTGTAGCTGACAATGAACACTTCGCTCCAGACAAACGCATGCCAGAAAATAAATCTACTATTGGGGGGGACATGGACTGGTCATTATTCATGACAGTCAAACAAATGTAAAAATACATTAATAAAAACTCTTCTAAGGTGACGAATTTTGACAACTGGTGTTGGATGTGTGAACTCCAGACAGGTGCTGAATCAGTTACAAACTGTGTGTATATATCTTTTATCTAAGCAGAATAAACATAAAAGACGATTTCGTCAGCGTATGCTGACACGTGAAAAAAAAAATTGGCCAATACGCTGGTATACGTTGATTAAGTTATGGTTAGATTTCGCATCAGTTAAAGGCATGATAAGCAAGCTGCCACATGTTGCAGTATGTGGAGCTCATTGCACTATTTTGTGCTTGCACAAAATTTCTTTTTCTATGCCAGCATGTGGGTCATACATCCCATATATTTGAGCCAAGGGTAATGCAATTGTCCTCACATGTTCAGACACTTTCTTTGCAAGTTACTGTTGTAAATCCCAAAATATCGAGATGATGTCTGGCATACCCAGAACTTATTTCTAACCACAGAACTTACTTAATGTGCTTCCAACTTACAACTACCATATAATGGCATATTGGCAGCATTTGGTGGAATTGGTATATAGAAAATACAGTTCACCTTTCAGTACTCACTTCAAGACTCTATGGTGAGCAGATATCCATCTGAGAGATGGAGGATCCGGCAAGGCTGATACAAGAATATATACTAGCTGTCTGCAAATATCAGCATGAACTCATCAATACGATGCTGTACCAGTTGAGTGTCAATAGAGCTAGAAGAAAAACAGGTGAACAGAGGAGAAGGGTGAGACTGTGGATTGGTCCACAGTCTCAGCCACATATTCCAAACTGCTGTCACCTTTTGCTGAATGAGGGGAGGTGGAGGCCACAGACACAGCCACAGATGCCACTGATGATACCTGAGAGGCATTTGAACCTACATCATGTCCATCAGAAGGTGATTGAAATGTTTAAGATAAATTACTAGTTCAACTTTAATGTATATGCCCAAAATTAAAAATAATAATAATAATAAAATGAAACCACTGGTAGTTCAGTGCATCCTAGTGTTTTTGGGGCATTTTGATATGTCAGTATACGCTGGCTACATTGTCAAGATGTGACAGGGCCCCAAGCCTCTTTTTTAATTACATAAAAGTGTTTGAACAAGGTGTAACTGGTGGAAAACATATACAGCCTACTGAAAAGTTCTATGCAAGAATATGTGGTGCACTGACGGCTATCGGAGCTTTTACATAGTTCTTATTTCACACCAAGCGAGAGTTCACTTCTTAGATCCACATCTGACCCCAACTGCATATTCACACTGCCTCAAACAAACCAGACTTTTGTTTACTTCATCAACTTTACTTTCAGTTGATCTAGCTGTAGAAAGGGGAAGACATAATCTAGGCTGAGTCATGATCTGACTCCAGTACAGCAGCAGCTCTTACCCTGTAGTATCTGAAGTAGTCTCTCTCAGTCAGTTTCTTGATGCGAGGAAAAATCTTGAAGTTGTTGAAGATGTCAATGCTTTCAACATCACAGAAGCAGTCATCCAGGACTCCTGTAAGCTGAAGGAGAGAAGAAGGATGCATTCATTTTTAACAATTCACTAAAAGCGTTCCATAGCCTTATAGCTTTATATTAGAACAAACACAGGTGGTGGAAACCTAAATTATAGGTTCATTATGACATTTATAAAGACAGAGGAATGAAAGGCAATCATATTTTTCCAATATCATTGCCAAAAACAACAACAATTAATGCACTTTGTTCACTACTGTTGACAGGCTAACAAATCCTCCTGAACCAATAAATACTGAACTTCTATCCAACCATGCCTGCAATGAGTCTGCTTGTTTCTATACTAACGAAAATCAGACCATCAGTTTATCTATGCTAGGCGCAGGATATGTGCCACCTCCGTGGCACAAACCATGACACAATTTTGTTCAATCACTCATAAAAACCTGAATGACATCATACATCACTTGAATTCAACCACCTGCTGTCTTGATACTCTGTGCAACACCTTTTAAAAATACCCCATTAGCATTGCATGGCCTCAGATCTTCAGGACATTGTAAATACATCTCTGCTTTCAGGTATCTTTCCCCAGTGCCTAAAAACAGCCGTCATCAAGGCAATTAAAAAAAGAATAGCCTAGACAGGTCACTCATGACCAACTGCAGGCCTGTATCAAACCTCCCCTTTCTGAGTAAAATCATAGAAAAATATGTTTTTCAACAGCTGTACAACCTCCTGACACTAAATGACTGTTTTGATGTCTTCCAGACAGGTTTCCAGCCACACCACTGTACTGAGACAGCACTAGTAAAAGGTCCTTAATGCCATCTGCTACAATACAGATAGTCTTAACATTTCAATCTTGCTCTGACAGGATCTCAGTGCTGCATTTGATATAATCAAGTAGAACATCTTGAAAGACCAGTTAAAGAACTGTGCAGGACTTTCTGACAAACCACTTACCTGGTTTGAGTCCTGTCTGAAAGCCAGGGGACATTTTGTATCTTTAGGTAACTACAAATCGGAGCTAACAAAAATAACATGTTGAGTTCCCCATGGGTAAATTATTGGGCCTCTGTTGTTTAACACTGATGCTCACACTTGCTCAAATGTGTTACCATAACCATGCAGATGACACTCAAATCTATACAACCATCTCACCAGGAGATTATAATCCAATTCAAGCATCGATCAAATGCGTTGATCAAATTAAAGAGTAGATACGCCAGAATTTTCTTCAGTTAAATGAAGACAAAAACAGAAATAATAGTGCTTGGAGCCAAAGAAGAAAGATTAAAAGTCAGTACTCAGCTTCAAGCAGTGAAGCTAAAAACCAACAGCCAAGGAGAAATCTGGGAGTGGTTCTGGACTCAGAACCGAATTTTAACAGCCACATTAAAACAGCAGTGAAGTCAGCTTATCATTGCCTAAAGAACCTATCAAGGATTAAAGGAGTGATGTCTCAGTGGGACTTAGAAAAATTTGCCCATGCTTTTATCTTCAGCAGTCTGGATTATTGTAACAATGTTCTGCATCTGCATTTAGGTGAGAACGCTGCTGCCCAAATTCTCACTAAGACCCAAAGTGGACCATATAACTCCAGTTTGTAGATCTTTACATTGGCTTTCTGTCTGTCACAGAATAGCTTTTAAAATCCTGCTGTTGGTTTATAAATCTCTGAATGGTCTAGAGCCAAAATACATCTCTGACCTCCTGGTCCATTATGAACCAACCAGATCCCTCAGGTCATCAGGGCCTTTTCTTTACCCAGCATTAAAACCAAACACAGTGAGGCAGCGTTCACCTTTTATGCTCCTCCCAGAATGCATCAGGGCTGCTGAAACTCTCAACTGTTTTAAGTCAAAGTTGAAAATATATTTATTGTTGCATTTCAGTCATCTACCACAATGCACTAAACCCTTTATTTCTTGCATCTCATTTGTTTTATTATTTTCAGCTTATGCCAGTCTGTCTTTAATTCTGCTTTTTACTTTTTAATGATTTTTTAAAAATGTTTTTATGCAATACACTTTAAATTGTCTTTCACACTGAAATGTGCTATACAAATAAACTTGCCTTGTCTAGAATTTATAGTCTTACTGACAGTCTTGTCAAGAATACAAAACCACTAGGACGAATGTTTTATTTATGATGTAGCAATTTATGAAGTGAGAGTTTGTTATTCCTAAAATATTAAGGAATTATTTCATAGCAAGGGCAGAACTGCTGCTTCACAGCAAGAAGGTTTCTGGTTCAACCCCCAGCAAAGGAATTTCACTCAATCTCCTGTTGGTCATTTTACAAGGCAGGAAAATAAGACATTCAGAGAGGGAAGCCATTGGCTTCTGACGAAAATTGTCTTTAATCATGCTTATTGACATTTATTTAGGACAATCTTTGTTCCTGTTTAAAATGCACTGAACACATTATGTAGATCTATTTAGCCAGACAAAGACAATACCGATAGAAAAGTACAATCTGCAAATTTATATTCAGCAACTATCACTGTCACTATTTAATCATGATTTTTTAACCAGAAGAAGAAAACAGTACAAAGCAAGTGGCTGATAATGTATTTGCACCACTTCCAATCCCACTTTTTAAAAGAACATGCAACATTATTGTGAGTCTCCATCGTAACAAGAACATTCACATGCACAGCTGCATTACAACTGAAGCTATATAAACTGGATTACAGTCTTTGTCCCAATTTACAGGCACAAATGAGACATTGAAATAATGACTGAAGTATGTCCAGTTCCGCTACAATAGGTGGCAATATGGTCCCTTTGAGCTTGTTTGTATTTTCCTGGTTAACCTATTACATCACATATCAAAGTGACTGACAAACAACTGAGCTGGCAGCAAGTTCGTGCCATGTCAAGCAGTGAATTTGAGAGCTTTGTACATTTAGTACATCCCATATACTTTACTGCTTTTACAAATGAGATGAACAATTCTTCTTTGAAGAAATCTAAGCTAGAGGCCAGAGCTGTGGAGCCTCTGCAGAGTACTCAGGCCAGTTTGAGTTTATCTGAACCTAAACATCTGTGAGTAATTTGGCCCCCAACCAGACTGCCAGGTTATGTCAGTCTGACTTTGAGAAGTATTACTTAATCCAGAGTTTTTAAAATACAGGCAAGCATGAGAGTAAACTAAGAGAGTTTTTTTTCTCTCCAACATCAGCTGTGTTCATTCACAGCTCCACCTTTTCCAGCTTCCCCACTTTTGCAGCAGGAGGCCATTGCTCACCTGCACTTCCATGCATAATACATCCACCACTGCTGTGACAGGACACAAATCTATGCTGTGTTACACACAGCCTCAACTAAATCCAACCTGCAATCTAATCAACCATAAGCTGCTGAGATGTTTTTACCAGGACAAATGCTTTTGAAGGTGGGGTTTTAACACCACCAAATAAGGAGGCTTTGGGTTATGTATTTTAACAAGTAAATCTGCACTAAGAGCCACAGCCCAGGTACCCAAACATTAGATGTAGTTTTAATTCTGAACAAACAGGTGGTTTAATGTATTGAAAAACAGAGACTGCCCATTAGCTCTTAACACTGTTTACCTGATGATTGTATTCTGAAATACAATACCCACTGTTTGGACTGAAAAGAAAACATGCGTTCTTGTGTTTGGGTGGTGTCCATTAGAGGATACTACACTCCTAACCAAAGTAACATGATTACAGTCATTATTGTTACAAAAACAATTCTGTAGTTATTGACTAATTAGTCTGTAAACAGATCTTTATTACTAAATTATGGGGGGGAAAAAGGAATGACAATTGCACACACTGAATTCACTATATTATAAAATGATTATCCACTGATAAGTGAAGCAAGGTGCATTTATTAATCATTAAAATGTTGAAATTTCCATGGTAAATTTAATTGTAGACTAAATCAAATTTCAGAGTAAATAAAAATTATCCAGGCCAAAATAGAAAATGCTGGAACAGCTCCTTAAATAATCCTTTAAATGCCTTGGGCCAGAAGCACCAACATTACTTAAATAAAATTAATGTTACTATACGCTACACATAAAAAGGAGTAAGGAATCACTCAAGTATTGCCAAGTGGACCCACTGTGGACAAAGCCCCCCCAACTGCTCGGGCACTGCAGCAGTAGCCCACTGCTCCTAGTGTAACTAACGATGGGTTAAAAACAGAGGACACATTTCACTGTGTTTTGTGAGCTATATACTGACAAATAAAGATGATTATTAAAATATTTTTTTCCTCAACTACATTATTTCTGATCACCTGGATCCAAAATTAAAATGACAACTAAAAATTATTTAATTTAACCCAATCATTATCCTTTATAAGAAAAAAGGAAACGCAGCACAATGTCAGAGATGTGCATGTTTAACTAGCACAAATGCTTTCTGGTAATTAGTGTTGAGAGCTGAGAAAAATGGTCAACATTGCTTTGCATCAGGTAAAATTAAAAACAAGAAGAACCTCTAAAGTTTTTCAAATAAAGTACTGAGTCTCATCAATGCTGGTTATGAGGTATTTGTTCTTAAAAAAA
>JAOWBL010000412.1:0-17633 GCA_028564865.1 Zenarchopterus dispar | reverse complement strand
ATATATACATATATACATATATATATACATATATATACATATATATATATATATATATATATATATATATATATATACATACATATATATATACACATACATATATATATATATATATATATGTATGTATATGATTATGTGGGAAAAGTTGTGTTTTGTTTTTCTGGGTCAGTAATGAAGTGAAGGTCCCTTTTCTTTTTTTTTCTTTTTTTTTAAATCCTGAACAACTATTATATGAATAAATACGTCTCTGTGATTCTTCTTGTTATTCTTCCTTTTTGTCATTCTAAAATAATTGCAAGCTTATGGAGCAATACTGGCTACAACCAATTTAGACAGTGCAGAGATTAGGTTTCTTCATCCAAACCAACTACCTGCTGTATTGTTTTAAACTGTCTCCTGTCATACGTAACCCAATGGGGGAGGCCGAGAGCCAAACCTGCCAAACCCTGCTTAGCCGCTCTTTCATCAGTGCAAACTCATAATAGAGGTCTCAGGACTCCTGCACCTCCAGGGCAAAAACCCATTTTGTTGGGTGGATTTCATGGGAAGCGACGAGGAGACTGTTTCTTCTCACAGCCCTGCGTTTTTTTTTTTCTTTTTATGTTCACCCTCTTCGATCTGCTCATACGTTCGGGACGTAGATCCCTCGCTCCAGCTGCCCTTTTTGGGTTTTTCAAACGTCGCTGGGTCGTGCAGATTGTTGTGTCTGGAGCCTCTGGAGCATACAGTGAAAGCCCTGAGAGAGCCCAGGGGTTGGATCCAGGGCTTTTTCTCTTTATCAGATACCCCACCCCCACCCCCACCCCTGCTCTGCTCTCATTGTGTTTAGTCATGGCCTCAGGTTTCATTAATTATTAATGACCCACAGGGTGGCTGGCCTCTTGTGGCTCTCGAGGTCCTTGACCTGGCTGCTTGACCAGACCTCAGCTCGCTGTTGTTTTCTCAGCTTCAGTGGATGATAACCCCTTTACTGGAGCCACGAGACAAGGGGAGGGAGTACAGGTGGAATAACCACAAGTTAGTAAAACGTTTATTTTAATATTGTGTTAAAGAGACAAAACCCACCTAAAACGATAAGCTTGGATTTAATAATGTCATACCCATGATCTCTCTCTACTTCTAGCTGAAAGAACTCCCTGGGTCATGAGGTCATTATTTGTGGTTTGTGTGAACATTTTGAAAGCTTTGAAGATGAGAACAATGGTAGTGTAATAAATCAGGGAAGTTTTTTTTTTTTCCTTTCTCGGTGACTTAGTTGAGACAAAGAGCACCTCATAAAAAGGAAAGGCGAAGACGGCAGAGAAACCAGCGAGATGACAAGCGTGCAACTGAAAACTTAAGTTGAGTTCAATATCCTCGAGGCCGGTCGCGGTTTAAGAGGTGGTAGTCAAAACCCGAGAAAATGTGGAAAAAAAAAAGTGAAAGCTGGTGTGAAGATTAGATGTTCAGATGCCAAACGTCCAGCTGGGCAGAGCCGAAGCCAGCTGCTCTGCATTGAATTACTTAAAGAGAGGGAAAAAATAGTTCAAACTGGAGAAGATATGACAGTTTGTGACTGAATCTGATTAAGTGTTGGATGAAGAAATGGACACGTAGGAAGGACAAAGTTTGACGAGAAACTGAAGGGAAACTCCCCACTTGAAAGACAACGGCATGCACATGTAAGGACACCTTCATGATGTCCACCTTTCTCAGGAAATTCAGTTTAAAACACGACACGTCGAAACACCTGTTTGCACTTTTTGGAGAGGGAGGCCAGCGCTGAGCAAATATGAAAAACACGGGACTCGGCCAAAAGCCCTCCGACTTCTGTAGCACACCGAGACGTCATCGCTGCAAAGACTACGCCACGCTGATCAAAAAACAGGCCCCAGGCCGATTATTTTCAGAGCAAGCAAACAGGACTTCGGTGTGTTTGTTTGAAGCGAAGCAGCACATCAGGATGGAGAGCCGAGGAGGCATTCCTCTGTCTCTTCTGAGGTATTCCTGAGGATCAAGGCAACGAAATTGGACAGCGAAATGGCTGTTTTGACAAGCGTTGTTTGAAGCTTTCGCTTCTATTTTTCTTGGTTGTTTAATGGAGTGGAGGCAGAGCTGGAGAAGGCGTCCCACTCCTCCATGCCACAGGTTCCCTGAGTGGGTCCAGTCTCCCAGAACCTCTGATAAAGATCTAAATGTGTACTCTTGATTACAGAAGAAAAAAGTTTGGTCTTTATAGATAGATTTCCACTCCATGTAAGGGGGGTGAATTTTTTTTGTTTTTGTTTGTTTTTTTTGCCACATTAGCTAAACTTATATGAGGTAACAAATTTATATTTATTTTGTGGGTGTGCACTTTTGATTGGCAGCTGGTATAGCCAGTATTTAGATGTCATTACTTAGCGCTTTGCATTGAATTGACGTCTGAGCTGTAAATAAAAACCCAAAAGAGCATATGCATTCATAACTTAAAGAGAACAAGTTTTATTGCACTGTTAGTTTTACAAACAGATCTGGAAGGGTCTGAGGACGAAGCTCAGCAAAAAGCAGCCAACTTCTTCAAACCGAAAGTTGGCTAATGCGGGGAAAATGAACTGAAGCTGCATTATATGAAATGACAAAAAACCAAGGCCCTGAAACAGAGCCTAGAGGTACTCCGTCGGCAGACGACTATATTACACTCAAGATTGGGAAGGCAAGGAAGATCATCTCAGGACCTTTGCAGGTGGAGGTGTGCTATCGCTCTTCTACAATGACTCAGTTAGCAGCATCCCAAGTGACCTCGGGTCCCTGCTAGTCCTCATTTCAGCTCACCACTCTTTTCAGATGTTATTTCAACATTTGAAATGAGGACGTTTGGACAGATGACCGAAGAATAAGTGTACAGTAATATTAATTATTATCCTAGGTAATCTCAGCCAAGTCTGAGCTTCAGAAACCTACTGATGACATCACTGAAGGGGTTGTCCACTTCTCTTTATACAGTCTACATGTCTGTTGTGATAAGTGACGAAGATAACGGGGTCAACCAAAGATCACAGTTGTCCATGCTGTGACTAAACATATAACACCGAGGGGAAAAGGTTTCCCTTTTAACGTCTTTTCTTTATAGTCCTACTAATCTGTATTGCGACAGGAGGAAAGCAAACAAGTTTACAGGCATAATCTTCCCCACTTTTCAGCTGTAATTGGTTTAAGATGTTTTCACCTGCGGTTTTAATACCAACACCAAAAGAAGCTTTCACCAGTAACTACAGCAATTACAATTTGTTTTTCGACATTATTAAAATTGAGCACTGATTATGTTCATTAAAGGTGAAGGTTTTAATGTTGCATTACATCGATCTCTTGGAAGATTTATGTTGCTGGCAAGTGCTCCTGATGTTCGACATGTTTCAAGTCATTTTGTAAACGTGTCTTTGAGCCACAGACAGGTACCGTGGGGCACATGTGTGAGCTACAGTACACCTTTTGCCCCATACTTTATCAGCAGCCATTGTCCCCAAAACAACGGCGTTGCGATAGGATTTCGGTGCCATGGAGCTCCCAACGCCTGCAGCTTTACTTGGGAAAGAGAAGAGGGGGTTGAAAGGTGATCCTCCTGGCTTAATGTCTTTTTTTTTTACTCTCACTGTGGCCCCCCGAGTCCCGTGTGAATGAACACGCTAATGCCTGAACTGTAAAACATGGAGTGCATTACTGGCAAAAGTGGGTGCAAATACTTCTCTGCCAGTAAGTGCAAAAAATAGGGCAAAGGGAAACTTGCTGGTGTACAAAAATACGCATGTTGTCGCGGAGGCTTAGCCCCGGGTTAGATGGCTCGCACACATGCGCTAAGGCTGCTCAGATGGCTCTCCCGCTGGAATAACTGACCTCTGACCTCCGGACCGCTTGTGCAACGGTGCACTCCAGGCAACAGAGAGGCTTGCTTGTCGCTGGGGTGTGTGGAAATGCACTTTCGAGGGAAGGCGAAATGTAAAAGAATGTGAAAATGCACATATGCTTGCATTTGAGGAAGGGGGTTGCCGTGGAGATGTCGGAGCACGCATTTACAACACTCCACCTGGATCCAGGCCGCACGATACCCTGCAACCCGACCCTCCGGCGAGCCGTAATACCCGTGACATGTGCGTCTGCACATACAGGTGGCAACGAGCGCCTGGTCTCACGTGTTGATGTGCATTCACATCCGTGTGTCGCCGGGGGTGGGGTGGTGGGGAGGGCGACGGGGCGTTAGGGACGATTAAGGGAGTGTGAAATGCTGGCAAGATGGCTTCTCGTTCTTCTGTTTAGTCTCTTTCTTTTTTGGTGTTTTTTATTCTATTGTTTGTTTTTTTTTAACCCATGTGAAATACTTCACATTGTATATTTTGTATATTTACAAAAGTTTTTTTTTTTTACATTTTTTAATTATTATTTTTTATTTTATTTATTCTTTCAGGTGCACCAAAGGAGCAGCACTCCCCCCCCCTTTTTTTTTTTAAACCAGTCCTCCTTGACACTCTAATCTCATATTTTTTTTTCATTAATATCTGACTTACAAATTCTGCCTAGAAGGACTAAAACCACCAATGTGAAACAGAAAAATTCAAGACTGATAAAAAAGACTAGACAGTGATGGGTGCGGTGTGTGTAGTGTGGTGATCACCGTAGTATTTGAATGAGCAGCACTCCTAATTTCATTGTATTGAATGATGCAATGACAATAAATGCTATTCATTTATTCATTCATTCATTCATTCATTCATTCATTCAGTAAGACAAGGAGGGACCCTGGCACTGCAGCTGGTCCATGACACCAAGAAATGGAGATCTAACACCTAATTTCCACTCACCCTCCATCAGTGTGCACGAAACACAGAATATGGCATCAGTGATCAATGATCAATGCTGTTGGTGATCAGTGATCAATGCCACTGGTGATCAATGCCAGGTAGTACAGCTCTTTTACAAAATGATGATGCTAATGCTAATCATGATAACGCTGCTCATACCAGCTTTCATGGGAGTGAAACTACTTTTGTAACATCAAATCTGTTTCTTATGCAATATTAGATTAGATTAGATTAGATTAGATTAGATTAGATTAGATTAGATTAGATTAGATTTAACTTTATTGTCATTACACATACTGGTACATGGTAACCAAATGCAGTTAGCATCTAACCAGAAGTGCAAAGAGCAGCAACAAATAAATCTGGTATTTGAAGAGCAGTTATGCACAGAAGGAGATATATATATATATATATATATATTGTAGGAGGATGAAATAAATTATTAAAGTCTACAGAAGGCAATATACAGTTGTAAAAGCGCTGTGAACATACTATAACCAGTGAAAGTATATGTACATATAAACATGAGAGTCATCTACAAAGAACAGTCAGGGTCCAGTTATGGTCATAGGGAGGAGGGAGATATAATCTCACTACATATCAAACAGCTGATTAAAGTTTTTAAAAGCCTGCTAGTCATCAGTGCTGTTTCAGTTTGCACTGGACACTCACAGAAAAAACAAGTTTTATTCAAAATTCACCGCACGAGTTGAACTTTTTCAGTGCACATAAGGCAAATAAAACACTGGCAAGTTTTAGCCCAACGGGTATCTTTAACTATTATCATTAATATTATTATTATTACAATTATGTAAGTCTATATTCTAAAAAAGACTAGAACATATCTTCATTTTATCCAATCTGACAATTTATTTAAATATAGCTTAAATATAGCTATTACATAAATATTATTATTCACTTAATTTATTTAAAAAATTAACAAAATATTTTGTGAGAATTGTCATAATTTATGTAGTCTGTAAAGATGAAAATCATTTAACAATAGCTCCAAAAGAGATTATTCAAGTTGATTTCCACTATTTTATGAAATTTTAAGTCGTAAAATGGCGACTTGTACAGCTAATTCAAAATAAACACTTTTTCAGACAAAATTTGAAAACTTGGAAGATAATTAGCAAGGTAATTCCTTAACACACACTATTTATATTAAAACTAGAAGACAGTTTTGAAGTTTTTACCATCATTTCACCAAGATTTAAACCAAACTTTTTTTTTTTTTAAAACAGAACTATTGTAGAGACCGAGCGAGATTGTTTTCCATAAATTTTCACCCTCTTTTTTTTTTTTTTTTCCTCTCTCTCATCTCCAACATGAGACCCTCCCCCAGGTCAAGAAACCAAAGCTCCATCATTGTGTCACCGACTCCTTTTATGCAAACAAACACTGTTGTCTCGTCTATTGTGTCGGCGACCTTTTGTGTTTGTTTGCATCAAACCAAAAAAAAAGTAGAAAAGTAAACATCAACACTCAGTGGATCAGCTCGTGGTGTGAAACTCTATTGTCGTGGATAACACTAGTGACTGCTGTTTGAGGTTGGATTAACCCTGTGGTTGCTTCGCTGGATTGTTTCCTTATGAGATGATGTGTGAGAACATTTCTCATAATGTTCTGTTTGGATCGTGGTTCTGAACAATCGCCGTCGGCAGGGACATGACGTCCTCTCGTTTCACCCTACCTCTCTGTCGGAGGACGAACTACAACACCTCATGGCGTGACCATGAAGAAGAAAAAAAATGGGGGCTGAGCTACAGGTGCCAGAGATGAAGTGAAACTGGTACCACCTTTTATTTGCATTTCTGGATTCAGTCAAGGCGGTTCTAACAGCGTCCCGACCCATAAACGAAGGCGGGAGCTTGTTCTACACCCCAGAAATTTAACTACATATCACGCTCATTCTTACTCCATGTTTACTCTGTATTTTTACTCATGCGAGGTGTTCAAATTAAAAGAAAAAATACAGTTAACTGTAATTATACCTATTTTAACCATCAGAACCAGTACTCTGCCTAAATCAGTAAGTGGTTTTGGGTGGGATAACTATTTCAATCTGTATTTAGACCCAGTTTACTTTAATGGTTGAAGCAATTAGCTCCCAGCAGTGAAACTAAAAACCAAGAACCGAGCCAGAAGTCTGGGAATGGTTCTGGACTCAGACGTGAAGTTTCACAGCCACATTAAGGCAGTAGTAAAGTTAGTCTATTACCACCTAAAGAACATATCAATGATTAGAGGACTGATGACTCAGCAGGACTCAGAAAAACTTGCTTTTATCCTCAGTAGACTGGACTACTGCAACGACGTTCTCACGGGTCTCCATCAAACAGTTTCAGAACCCTGCAGCCCGGGTCTTCACCGAGACCAAGAGAGTGGACCATCTAACTCCAGTTTTTAGATCGTCACATTGACTTCCTGTCTGTCACAGATGTTAAAAATCTTGATGTTGGTTTATAAATTTCTGAATGGTCTAAATACATCTCTGATCTCCTGGTCCAACCAGAACCCTCAGGTCGTCAGGGCCACGCCTACTTTCTGGACCCACAAACACGATGAGGGAGCGTTCAGCTGTGATGCTCCTCACCTGTGGAACAAACTCCCAGAATGCTTTAGGGCTCCTGAAACTCTCTACTGCTTTAAGGTTGAAAACATTTTTATTGACTGCGACATTTAAGTAATCTACAACAGCGTACCACATTTATTTCTTGCATCTAATTTGTTTTATTCTTTTTTTTAACTTGTCTGTCTTTAATCATGCTTTTAAACTCTTACTTTTTAATGTTAAAATGTTTTATAAAGCACTTTGAATTGTCTTGTACATGAGATGTGCTATACGAACAAACTTGCCTTGCCTTATCAATCTTGTGTGTTTCTGCTGACGGAGTACCTCTGGGCTCTGTTTTAGGGCCTTTGCTTTTGTCATTAGTTATTTCATATAATACAGCTTCAATTCATTTTCTTAGTTCATTTCTACATGTTTATGGAACTGATGCCATCTCCGGTACCAGCTGTGGTTCAATGACCAAATATATCTCCTACGAAGTTAATCCAATGAGAGCTCTTGAGGGTCTAGAGTGTCCATGGCTCACAACCACAAAGGAGCCCTTGTGAAGCATGGTGGAGGGAGCCTCCTGATTTGGGCTCGCTTCACTGCCTCTGGATCATTTGACATCATGGAGGGCAAAATCCCCCCCAAAACCAAAACATCCCAGAGGATTATTTGTAGAAGAACCATGCTAAACACCTAAACATCAACGTAAACATCCACCACAAAATGGCTTCAGAAAAAGACAGTGATGTCATCAAACGACCTCAAGACATCCAACAAACGTATCTGAGGTGAAGAAGTTCTGGGAGGAGGAGTGGTCCAAAAGTCCTCCTTTTGATGTGATCCAGCAGTACCAAAAATACTTCAAGAAGTCAAAAGAAGTTCAACCTGCTTTTAACTCCAAGGGTTCCTTACTTTTCCTTTGTAAATGTGAATGTTTAAGTGGTATCTTCCAGGAAATTACAGCTTCTTTGAAAAGAATGTGTTCAGATACTTTTATGTCTATTAATTACTTCCTAATCGGCAGCTTTAGTTCTCTCTTTTACGTAAATTTCTGTTCGGTTAAGGAGGTTCTGATGATACAGAAAGTTCATTCATACCTGTGTGATCTCCTTAAACCTTGTGATTCGTGTCGTTTTCTCTGGATACAGACTTCTTTCTGTCTTCAGAGTTAAACGAAGTCAGGGGACTGAACTTTAACCAAACACTTGGGAGGTTCACACCCATCGTCCGTTTCACAAAGACAATAGAGTTTATGAAAAAAAGTACACATTCCTGTTATTACAACCGCCTCAGCTCACAACAAATAATTTACATTTCCGAGTTCATTCTCATTGTGTAAAAGTCCCAGAGCTTGTAGTGGACACTCGTTCCCACATCACTTTTTTTTTTTTTTTTTTTATTGTTTAGGTCAGATACTTGAAGTAAAATCTTGCTTCATGGCCATGTTAGCGTCTAAAAAGCTTGCCTCCTCCGTTCCTCCAGATTCAGGTCTGAGTTGGATTATACCCCCTGTTCCTCTTTCAATTGTTCTCCTCATTACCACCTTCCTCCCCGTTAGTCTTCTTTTTCCTTTACCTCCCCTCCGCGAACATGTGCTTTGAGTGTGAATACGTGCAGCCTCTCAGCGCCACTTAATCACCTTAACGGCATGAAACCTGGCTTGGTGAGCGATGACCCCGCATCCTCCGTCTCTTCTGCCTCCGTTAAAGGGCTAAAAGATCCTCCCTGAGATCGGCGTCGGAGGTGATTTTTCACTCCTGCTCCTGCAGGAATCAACGTTTTTTTTCTTTTTTCTATTCTCAAAGATAGGGAATTTATGGGATTCAAAACAAGGTAAAAGTGAACTGTTGATTCTTTTTTCAGCAGTTCAGACGCTCTCTGAGAATACTACTTTTAAACAAAAAAAACCCCCACATTCTTTAAATGAGCTTTCCAGAGTTTTCCTGCTAAAGCACCTTTTCGGTCAGACTGACAAGGCAGCTTAAGTTACAGTCTGCAGATCAAAGCGAATTAGCAGGCTCAACTCCTTAATGCATTCTTGCAAATTACAGATAGAGAAGAAATATTTAAAAGGTCCCCCCCACCTCCCCACATGGAAGAATTTCTAAAACTGCTACAACGCTTCTGCCAGACGTATTTACATCTCAGATGTTTCGCAGTCTTTTTTTTCTTCTCCAGACTGATATAAGGGGAACATCCACACGGCTCTTACTCGAGGTGTTTCATAAAATCTTCAGACATTTGACAGATATTTCACCACATAAATCCAGGCTTGTCGTGTCCTCTGTGGTTTGTGTTTTCCACATGAGACGGACAGTGAAAAAAGCCCTTTTTTTTCCTCTTCTTTCATGAGGTCGTAGTGATATTTGTGACATCGGCCGGATCCTGGAGACCTTCACTCCACCTCTGGACAAGGTTACATAAAGCTGCTCCTTCGTCCAGGAGAGGTTTACGGGGCATTTGTGAATATAGCTCCATGGTGGATAGTCTTTGCCAAAAGGTTTTCCACACTAATCCCTTGTCCTTGTAGTCATATGAGTTATTGATGAATGATGGTTCTTGAAGCGTTGCCATCTGAGGGATCAGAGATCATTTGTGTCCAGTTCCAGTTTTCATCCTGTCCATTAATGCCCCGAAGCTCCTCTTGATCCCTCGAATCCTTTATTTCACTGACTGTAGAAGACAAATCCAAAAACCTGCCAATCTTCTCTTGAGGGACACTTTCTTTTAAACATTTCAATTCATGTATTTGTTGAGCCAGTGGAGATCTTCTGTCCATCTTTGCACCTCAGACTTTCCTGGATACGGCTTTTCTACCAAATAATTATTTCAATCACCTGCTGACATCACTTTTTTCTTTTACCTCCTTATATCCTGTTTGCAGTGAATCAAAAATGACTGTGTTTACTGGAATTTACTGGCAATAATCACTGGATGTGTTGTAACATTAAAGTTCGAGGGTCTGAGGACACTTTGGAGAACCGAACATAAATGACAACAGGTTAAATTTGGACAGGTGAGGTTCCTTTCAGGTCTCACCACATATGGAGGTGGTCCAGGTTCAGGTCGGATACGCCCCCATCTATGCAGGGTGAGATCGGAGGATGACATCACTGGCTTGTGACCTCTGACCTCTGAGTGGGTGTGGGTTTTTTTTCCCAGTGGAACTCGGTGTGGGGTTCAGTGTCCTGCCCAAGGACACTTCGGCATGTGACGGGACCGGGGATTGAACCGATTTAAAATGGTAAGATAAAAATTATCTATGTTCGCCCTGCTCTGCGTTTCCATGGCAACAGTGGACATAACGGCAATTTCGACCAGTTTTCGTTGCAATAAAGGCGTTTGACTGTCAGACAAGTCTGATGAAAGATATAAAAGATTCAGATTTCACGGTGAACAGGAATTTTTCATTTTGTCCCACTTTTTCTGATCTTAAGCTGCAATAACTCTCCCCCTTGAAAAGAAGAAAAGTTATTTTTGGAAACTGAAACAGGAACATATACTGTATGTACATTTGGCTTTTTCAACAAAACAGTTTTGGGTTGAACCTAAATATTCATACGTCCACATGTTTGCTCATTTGATGGATGTCTCTTTTTTGTTTTTCATTAAGACACTCAAATATTTATTTTCTTTTGTCAGCAAGTTCTTATTGTCATTGCACTATCAACATGGGATAAAACAATATTATCTAAACCCTATGACATCACAGCAGAGAAACCTCCCACAACATGCTCGAATAATCGCCTACAGCATAATTAGTTCAATGCTACCAGCTACTTGGTAAATATTTTTGATGGTACAGGTGCCAGCACACTCCAGGCGCCGCCGTAACAAAGTCAACAGTCAAAGAAAACACTCGGGAGCGTTGTCCTCGACACACTTGACTTGTTTTAATATCGAAACTACACAAGCGACCTTCTTCTGCTGGTGTGCTTCTGCAGCATTGTGAGCTCTGAAGATGTTTTTATTCAAACATGACTGTAGCAGCAACTCAGAACTGTTACTGTTCATTTTCAGATTGACATCAGTAGGATATTCCTTTTTTACTTTTTTGATTTATTGCGTGTAGCAGAGTGGCGCAGCGGGAGCGTGCTGGGCCCATAACCCAGAGGTCGATGGATCGAAACCATCCTCTGCTATAAGTGTTTCTTCGTTGGGTGGTTACAGAGGTGAGATGCTGAGCAATGCCCTCACCTCCTGGTCTAAGTAGTGATGGGTTCAATAACCATCCTGTCTCATCTTGGTTGGGATATGTAGTGTGTAGTTTCAGTGTCTCACCCCAGTAAAAAGCTCTGAATATTTGCTTTAATGTTCTACTGAATCTCTGGAAACCATAAAAAGATATTTGGGCCTAATGTCAACAGCAGAGGACAGGTGTGGAGTGAGAAGACATCAACTCCACCAGCCAATAAACCTCAACAAAATAATGGAAAGCAATATGGTTGCATAACATATGTCTGTTTTTATGCAGACAATATATATATATATAAATTAGGCACCACAAAGGAACGTTTGCTAGTTTTAGCCCACAGGTCTGTAGATGTGGAAGTTGAGTCACTTCTACGACATTGTCCAACATCTTCTCTTTACTGGTCTTCTCTTTCCCTAATCTCTTGTTTTCCTGTTTCATTGCTACTTTCTCTTTGGTGCTGGATTCCTCGTTGCAGATATGTCACATGGTGTCGTAAAGCGATATGCGATTGTTGAAAGAGACAACGGAAACGAGGGTCCAAAGTTACTTTGGGTGGGTTTTTAAAACAGTACAGATGAGAAACTGCAAGAGCTTGACAACACTTGTGTTACTCAAATTCTTTTTAAATTAAAACTTTAACATGAACAACTTTGTTGTGATGTTTTAACTGTTATTTAAGGTTAAACCCGTTTGCATCCATCAGAGAAGCGACTCAGAGCATTAAATCTAAGTGTCACGAGGTGAGATTACAAGACCCAAAATGCAGAAGATCCAGAGATGAGTCCAGAAAAGTCCTTTATTTTAACAGAAGGTGCTGCTCAGGCAGGAATCCATTAAAAAAAAGGCCATTTCTCAATAACAGTTGTGAAACGTCATCTGCAGCCGAAGCACTTTCCCAATTCTCAAGAACGCATCTATGTTATTACTGATCGAAGATCAGTTTCCATTTTTCCTCATATGATTTTTGCATCATAGATAAAAACAACAACAACATCCATAAAAGTGGATGAATTTAGATGTGGACAAACGTGCCGTCCTCGTACTTTCAGACTGCACTAAGTGAGTAACGACAGACGGCCATTTTTCAGGGTGCAAATGAGCATCACGCCGGGCCTTGCTTTTTCAGCCTGAATATAACTCACGGCGGACGTTATTTCAGAGCATTAATGTCTTTCTGAGGTCGCATCAGTCTCCGCTCTGACAGCCGAGCGGGTGATCAGTCGTATTTACCGAAGCAGCTGCTATCCCTACATGTGCTCTTAATTACAGTGGACGTAAAACGGAGGGTGATTTAGTGTCCAGGCGGCCGGCGTTGGGGAGTAAGCGACCAATCATCGATGCACATGCCTCTATTAGCAGAAGTCTTCTCTGCTGATTACTGCAGATGTTGTGAAAAAGACACAACAGCTTCACTGAAAATGTCAAAGTACTTTATTGGTCTTTACGGTATAAACTTCTGAAAAAATATGCAGACATTTTTCAAGTGTATTCAGCCAAATCTCTCTTCTTTTTTTTTTTCTTCTTCCCCCTAAAATTCCAGCTTTGTAACAGTCTGGAATAATCAAATCCATCCACCGGTGCAGACACTTGGCAGATCCTTCACAGTGAAGACTTCACTGCGAGCAGAAATTGCCAAGAAAACAAAAAAAAAAAAAACCTCAGGCCTTTTCGCTGCCATTTAAAGCACAAAACATTCATGACTCTCTGCTTTTAGATCTGAGAGGTGAACCGAGGTGGCGCTTGCTGATACACGAGGAACTGGCTCAGGATCAGCCGTTGAGGAGCAGCTCGATAACCTCGGGTTGTAAACAGCACCGACTCGCAGGGCAGCTTATCAACCGAGGGTCAACATGAGGCCTCCTCGGCTCTGCCAGGTCCTGGACCAGATGAGATCACGAGATCAGAGCCAGATGAGGAGAAGCGAACTGAGAAGGAATTTAAAGTGTCTCCGAAAACGAGGAGGGAAATGTTATCTTTTATTTCTCTGCTCCACAGCCACTCACGTTTGTTTATTTTCCAGTAGCTAAAAATAATGAAACATACCCACTGAAACCTCATCAAGACGCTTTTTTTTTTTTTCCTCCCAGTCTTCATGAAGTCTCCATAAAACCCTTCACAGCAGCCGGTGGCGGCTTACAGGTGGCAATCATTTGTTCGAGAGTCTCCAGATTAGATTATGGAGCCAACAAGCACCACTTCAGTCCTCGGAGAGGTGGCCATGTTTTTGTTGCTGGTTTTTCCACACTCGTAAATCCTCCTGGAAGTTGGCATCAGATTTAGCCAGGGTTGTTCCACCTCCGTGCACGCTCGTACGCATTAACCAAATATCCTCAGGGATCTGGCGCTGGATGATTTCCCCGCGTCGTCTTCTATCAGGATGGGAGGTGTGTGATACAACCAAAACAACAACAAGCTGTACAACTTGAAGTCATAACTAGCAATTTGTACTTCCTCAAGAACAATAAAAACCAACAATTAAACCAGGTTTGTAAACCTAACAAAGACTAATTCTGTATTCCCATAAATCTAAATATAGCTCTTTTGGGAAACTACTTTTCTGGGTATTTTTTAAGACACTTTAAAGCCGAATGCTCAAAGCATCTTGGCAGAGTCCCACTGTTGACAAATCCAAGGTTTTAACCATAAAACACACAACTCATTTCCCAGAAGAGCTACCTCGCCTCCTCAGGTGTGAGTTGGTCTTCTTCCTGCTGCATGATTCAGGCCACCATCACCAACCAGGAGAAGATCAAAGCCCGCGAGGACAATATCTCCAGTGTTGGGCTGTTAGCCTCTCTGTCTGCGGGGCTTTGTTTGCGAGCGCCGCCGGGTGATAAAAGCCACACAAATGTGAGGACGGCGATGGAGAGGAGGGGTAACTCCCAGTTTACCACCATTATTTGAGTGCACGTTCAGGCACAATCCTTCACTTGCATTGTGTGAGGATTACTGGTGGAAAGGAATGGGGGGGGATTAGTCCTGATCTGAGGGGAGATCTTCCTGTGGAATGACAAGGTGTCCCCTCCTGTTTGGCTAGAATAAATGTAGATAAATCTCTGGTTGTGTGTGGGTTTAACTCGACTTAAAGGGTCACTTAAACCTGAGGACAAGCGACCCGTTTAGCTGTGGTATTTAAACCGTCCCGCCTTATCTCTGCTGGGGAACAAAAGGGTTTGACTTAGTATCTCAGACATGATTAAAAGTTCAGTAAAAGAAAAAAATGTATGTTGAAGTATTCTCATAAACAAAATATTCAGCTTTCAGGGTGCTGGAATGCTTCCTTCTGGACAGTTTTTTCTAACAACTGCTCACTGTGATGTCATAAGGGGTGGGACTTCCTTATATGGTCATTATCCAGAATCCACCAGAGCGAGAGCTTCAGCTGTCATTTTACAACAGCGAATACCGACTATATTTTTCCATCCTGGTGGGTCTGCTAGTGCTTACTAAGCTTCTGCTTTTATTTGCAAGAAATGTGTTTTTGGTTATGAAGGAAAGGTGCACGGCCACAGCTCAGAGGAAGTATTTTATTTATCGAGCAAGCAGTAAAACGTGTGTATTTGTTTTATTTGCAAGCCCAGTATGCCTCCAGGTTTGCAGAAAGAATAAAATATAAGACTAAAGTAGAAAGCTGAACCGTGGGTGGTAGGTAAACTGTATGTGTTGTGTAAGTAATAGTGGTTTATCCACGCTGGATTAGCGAAGTCTGTGTTTCACTGTAATTTATTTACGATGATCCCGGAAGTGACGCCGAGGCCTCGCATTTTTATTAAACATTTATCTTTTATTTAACATTACATTTTAATATTGATTTAAAAGAATCTGATCATACAATCAAGAGTTAGATTTCAGTGAACATATGTCACAATTTGAGAAGTGACAAAATCAGAGAATGGAGTATTGGCCTAAATTTAAAGGGAAAAAAAAAACAATACATTTTTTACTGCGGGATGCATCCACGTGTGTTTTTTCATTTCACTGCCGTTCTTCTGCTCATCTGGACTTTTTGGGGACAATATGATGAGCTTTTCCATTTCTTGGTTGCAGATGTTTCCTGTCAAATCCCAAAAACACATTTTGAGAGCCTTATTTCATGCGTCTCCATGTGAAGCTTAATGCTGATTAATTTATGTAAGTTTATCATCTAAAAATATCAGATCATCACCCTATAGAGGCTGGATATTATAATATCACCCTATGTACCGCAGTTGTTATAATTACGCCTGATAAGAGGCAGAAAAGACGACAAGAGGGTTCTTTTTAAAAGGTTCTGGCCCGTTTATCACAGACATGCCACATTTGGACGGGATTAAAATGATCTCATAACTTCTGTATTTGCTGAAATAGGATAGATTGTTTATGTTGGAACTTTTACTTTAAAAAAAAACAAAAAAATCACCGAGATGACACATTCAGACGGGATTAAAAACACAGACGACTTTCGTGTGAACGCAGGTGATTTTAACCCCGTGCGGATGAGGCATTAGGGTCTGGAGACATGTTTAAAAAAGTGGAGTAATGAAGTCAGAGGCATTCTGGGTAGATTAGTGTGAGTGGAAGTATTGCATCATTTATGTGACGTGACTCATTTCACCTGTTCTTATTTCCACTTTGGACGTTTCAAAGGTTTACACGCATCTTCAAGAGAAGCCCACTGGTGTCCATCTGTGCAGCCTCTAACAAGAAGTCCCAGAGCTTCAGTAACATGGAGATCAGCCATCATTTCTGTGCTCCCGGTTCTTCTGGCTGCAGGTCTGTCAGGATCATTTGCTGCTCCAGTGAACTTTGTGATTATGAGCGTTTCAAAAAGGGGGAGGCGGCGGGGAGGGGAGACGGGACTCCGACCTCACGACGAAGCTCGACAGACGCAGAGCCAAGGAAATAAAAGTGATCCGGGGTCGAGGTGAGGCCGCCGCTCGGACAGCGGGAGGAGAGGAGATTGCTTTTGGTCCTTCATTTAGAGCACGGGGGCTGACAGATAGGCATCCACCCGCCTCATTTCAGTCCAGAGCAGGATATCACCATGTGATGAAACAGAGGAGTAGGAGGCAACGCCGCTGATTAGGAAATGGCTCCGGGGGCCTTGACTCATAAGATCAGCGGAGCAAAAACTCCTCCAGATTTGACACTAAACAAATGTATCAAGAATGGCTGCTGGCACTGCCGGCGAATAAACCCCATCCCGATAAGAAAAGCATTTATGAAATCAAATCAGAGATGAGACAGTCAGCAGGCTGGTTTTTGGGTAAAGTATCTCATTTGTAAAAGTGTCAAAACAGAGAGATATGACTCTGCGAAGATCACCAAAGCACTTCGGGTAATTGGCTGGAAACGGAGGATTTTCATCCCCCGCCCCCACAGATCAGCTCACCGTAGAAAAAAAAAAAGGATAAATTGTATTTAGTAGTAAAAAGATGGTTTCGACAATCTGCTAACCGACTCAGCAAGGAAAGCTGATCAAAGTTCTTCTTAATTCTGCTGTTTCAAAAACATTTAAACTCTCCTGAAGAGCGAATCAGGAATTAGACAAACCTCCCATGGTGCCACTCAGAGTTTATTTGATGTCTTTTTGGCAGGATCTGACTCCACTGGTGGTTGATCCAAAAATGGGCAGGTAGGCAGAAGGTCAAAGGTCGCCTTCAACGCGCCCGCCATTTCTGTTGCTGCTCCCAAAACAACATCTGGAGCAGAAACTGGCAGAGTTGAAACCAGACTGGTGGAGGTCTGATCGAGACGCTTGAGGAACCGGCGCTCAGCTGACTCGCCTCAGGAAGCCCCGACGACCCGGCGGAGGCAGAGTCGGCCGGTCCTGAAGGATGGAGGCCAACCTGGAGGACGCCATCAACCTGCAGGTCATCACCCAGGTAGAAACCTGCAGCTGCTTCCTGCCGCTTAGTTAAGCTTCCCAGGCTGAACCAAGCCGGATGTACCCCCACCTTCCACCCCCACCCATCCTGGACCCAGACTCCACAATTTTAAAGATGTGTTGGTGAAGTTTGGTTAAAATTTTATATATATATATATATATATATATATATATATATATATATATATA
>JAOWBL010000411.1:0-17635 GCA_028564865.1 Zenarchopterus dispar | reverse complement strand
GATGGATGGATGGATGGATGGATGGATGGATGGATGGATGGATGGATGGATGGATGGATGGATGGATGGATGTTTGGGTGGGTGGATGGATGGGTGAATGGATGGATGGATGGGGGAGCTGTGGGTGGGTGGATGGATGGATGGATGGATGGATGGATGGATGGATGGATGGATGGATGGATGGATGGATGTTTGGGTGAATGGATGGATGGGTGAATGGATGGATGGATGGGTGGATGGGGGGAGCTGTGGGTGGGTGGATGGATGGATGGATGGATGGATAGATGGATGGGTGGATGGGTGGAGGTGTGGGTAGGTGGATGGATGGATTGATTACTGATTGACACATGACCACAATCGTTTTCGATTATTTGGATTCTGATTGGTAAAACTGTCATTTCATGAGCGAAGCATGTTTGTTGTGAAGTTGTTTGAACTATAGCCAGCTTTATTCTGGTTTCGAGTTCCTCGCTCTTGCCCTAACAAGGTTTCTGTCTTTGAAAAGGTTTCATATCTCAGCAGAGAAACCTTCTGGGAGTTTGAAGATGATGCTACTTCTGAGGAGATGCATGTTGGCGTATGACAGAGTTGCTTAAAAGGGTGGACGGCTACAATCAGCTAAATCAAGTTATGTTTTACAAAACTCTTACACAAACCTTTCTCCCATAACAGTTTTTTTCTTTCATTTCTTTTATTTTTTTAAAAGAAGCAAAAAAAGGCTAAACCTGAGTCTCTCTGGGAATAACCCATTATTTCAAAGCGTGTGTCTTTGTCACCATGTATTTACAATCCCTTCTGTGACCGGCAACAATAAATTTAATGGAATTTGTCTCAGTGACATCTGGGCCTCACGCATAAACAAGACAGTAACGAGATCCATATGGTCAAAATAAAGAACTAGGATGTCAAGCATTGTACCAAGTCAAAGTGCAAAACCTTGGACATTTTTCATAGATTAATATGGCCTACTGCATACGAGGGCCTTTCCTGGCTCGTCTCCCAGGATGTGAACCCGTTCAAGACCAACAACTGTGGACAATCTTTCATTTATCCTATTAGAAATGTATGTTGTTCACAAACCATCAACTGAACATTTAATCCACTAACTGTGACCCCTGAGGCACACAGTAAAGCATTAAACCCAAGAGGTGAGTCGGACAGATCAAAGTTCCACAGAAAGTGGCAAAGCAGAAATTCAAGATTCACGCTGATCATACCTCAGTGTTGTCGTTGTTTAATCTAACGTTATAACTGCAGTGGAATTTGTTCAACAATACATTTACAAGGCATCTAAGAAAAAAAATGAGTCCTTCCAGTGGACTCGGGTTTCGTGTGAATTTGGCGTCCAGGCAGGAACTTGTTCCACCGCTTTGGGTCTCAATAGGTAACCGGGCCAAACATACCCAAGGGGCTACGTCCGGGCTGCTGGTGTGATTCAGTCCAGGAAGGAAAGAAAAATGTGAGCTTTTCTTTTGCCAGTTGGAGACTGGCCTCAAAAGCTGCTCATCCTCCCTTTACCCCAGTTTTAAAATGTCCAAATTTGCAGCAGAAATAAACCTATTTATAATCTGCTTCAAAAATTACTTTTGCTGGAGTGTTGCCTTTGCCCATTTTTTAATTAACCAGAGTTCGACGGAGTCAACTGCTACCAAGTCATGCTCCCTAGCAGATTTAAAAAATATATATATGAGGTCTTGAGATCGATGATTCAGAAAACCTCTGGGTGATATCACTGGGGGTTTGTCCATTTCTTTTATACAGTTTCTGGCAGACATGCTGAACTCAAGGCCCACCGGTCAAACCCAGTCCAGGAAGTCCCTCCATCTGACTGAAACAACACGCTAAGATAATTCTGTACTGTTTTAGGGACGTGCATGGTCCATACTGACATGTCCCACCGGCGTCTTGACTTCGTTTCCTGTCCCATGATGGCCTCTACCCACTGGATGGCAGTATCTCAAGTTACTTGTTAAAACAGTTTTGTGGTTAAGTCGTGGATTTGAAATGAAACATGAACAAGAAAAGAAGCATATTAAGAGGAAAGGCAATTGAAAGATAAGAAATAAAAACATGTTTCTAGTTACTGGAGACAAGCCAGTTTTTTTTTTTCTTTTCTTTTTGTGTCCTGACATCTGATTTGTCCTTCAAGTATCTGCTACACTAATAGGATGGGAACCAATTTACATCTATTATTAACAGATAAATGTGTATTAAATTATGTAATATGATTAAAAATAAAGAAGATAGATTTACGTAATCTTGTAATTCCTTTGACAGGAACCATAACGCTGGCCCAGGATGAAACAGAGTCTGATGGAGCCTGGTTGACGGTCATACCCATTCACTTTGTAAAAATGCTTTCTTGTGAAGCGGTTCTGGTATTCCTCCCATTCACAGGCGTTTCCAGATGTACCGAACCATTCACATCAGCACAGACTAAACATGGTGACTCATGATGGAGAGTGCACGAGCTGCTTTTAAAAGTTCAGTTAAAGGACTGGATGTTACAATCCAGCGCCACATCCAGGTGTCCCAGGAGATGGGTGCCGTAGATCCATGGGGAGAAGGACGGGAAGGTGCAAAATACAGGAAAAAATGAATGAAAAAAAAGAAAAAAGAAATAGCCGTTTCTTCTGCACTGATTGGTACTGCTCCCTGAAAACTGGCTAATCCAGAGGAACCAGACTAATCCTTCAAAGGAAAAAAATAATAATTAAGATGGCTTGCCAAGTTAATCGATTGGGGCTTTTAAACAGAAATTAAATCACCAATAAAAACATAAAACTGTGTTTTTGCAACAAAAAAACTGGCAACTGACAGTGACATGACCGAATAAAGCACAGATGTGGAGACAAGAAGCCTGGAAACATGGAAAGTGATACCAAAGTGTCCCTAACATTTTCCACTAGTGCTTAAGCACTTGTAGGGTAGAAATTCAAAGGCTCCGAATCTGAAGGGTCCACATTTGAGCAGTTACTAAATGTTTCTAGTAGATGTTATTTATTTTGATAAGATAGGATTTAGTGAACTTCAGTGATCTCAGCAGCTCACTGAAATAATACTGAAACCATGTGGGGCCCATGTCCAGGTGCACTCTGCAGCCAGGAAGACCACGTTTAACCCCCGGGTTCACAACCAAACTGAGGAGGTTGAGCAGGACAAGGAGAAGCCCCACAGAAGTGGGGACAAGGTCCTGTACGACCAAACCAGGAGATCAAGACAGCTCAGAGGAGCGATGGTGAGAAACTGAAAACCAGTCTCTCAGTCGATGACCCCGCATCAGTTTGGATAGGCCAGGAGACCATCCCCCCACCCTGCAGAAAACCTTCAACTGGGAGACGACCTGAACAGTTTCTACTGCAGGTATGAGAAGAATGTCACACCTGTCACCCACACAATAGGTGGTTTTCCATCAGGGGGTATTCAGGGTAAACCTGCCCGACAGAAACCTCTAACCGGGCCGACCCCCTCCCCAGCCGATGCGTCTCCATTAAACTGTAGAGCCACACAAGAGCCATTGACCGAACAAATAACACTGCTGACCACCAGGTGGCGGTAATGCACATTTTATGATTTCTCAAAGGACCAACAGCATAAAAGAAGACGAAAGACAAAAATGCAGCAAAAGAAGAAAGAGAAGAAGAAACAAGTAAACAAGGCATGCACTTGGGTTTTTGTTTCCTTTCTTAACATACAACCTTGGCGATAGCAATTGAGTTTAAAAGAAAACCTCCACCGGACCTCTACACTAGCGTAGTACAACAACTAGACCTGCGTCGACTCGCTAGTCCATCTATCGTTTTTCTCTTGTAATCTCCATTTTCATCAGATGTTCTCCAGCAAATGTTTCTGGTCCCGTACGTTCAAATGAGTTGTGTTCACATGATTTATGTTCATGTGACAGGACTGAACATAAGATATAAATACTAATTAGCAGAGACCCCCCCCCACCAGGAAGTTCCTGTTGGCCAACCTGAGAACCTCTCCTACTACAGGACTGTTTTTTTGCCCAGTAAAGGTTCCTGAAGACCTCTTCTGCAGGACCACTCCTGGTAATGGAAGACCACCTAATAGGACTGTATGCTTTTTCGGCTCCCATCAGACCCACAGTCTGCACTAAAGATCTGCAGAAAGAATATGTGTCAGCTTTTTCAAGGTAGAAGATCAGGAAGGCTCCTGGACCTGACAGGGTGCCCCCTTTCGGCCTGAAAATCTGGAGAGGTGGCACCCATCTTCACTCAGATCTTTACAGGCCCATTGCTCTGACATCTGTGGTCATGAAGTCCTTTGAGAGTCTGATGTTGAGCCATCTGAAGGACTTCACAGACTCCCTGCTGGACCCCTGCAGTTTGCAAACATGGCAGTGGGCCTACACTACATCCTGGAGCATCTCGACCCCCCAGTGATGAACACCAGGATTCTGTTTGGATTTAATCTCAAGGTTCAACACCATCATCCCTGAAATCCACCAAAAGCTCACCCAGGTCACTGTGTCCACCTCCACCTGTCAGTGGAGCAGCAGCTTCCTGATAGAAGGGAGCCAGCAGGTGAGGTTGGGGAGCAGCACTGGTGCCCCCCAGGGATTTGTCTTCTCCCCACTGTTCTTTCTTCTTCTAGATCAATGACTGCTCCTCAGGGGACCCTTCTGTGAAACTCCTGACGTATGCAGTTGGCATCAGTCACTGGACTGATCCAGGACAGTGGTGAGTGTGAATACAGACAGGAAGTGGAACATCTGGTCCAGTGGGGCAGTTAGAATTACCTTGAGCTGTACCCACTCAAGACTGTTGAGATAATGATGGACTTCAGGAGGAAACTCCCACCACTTCCTCCTCTCACCATCTTCAGCAACACAGTGTCTTCTGTGGACACTTGTAGGTTCCTGGAATATGAAGTGATGCTCGGACATAGACACTGTCTGCACGAAGGCTCAGCAGAGGTTGTCCTTCCTGAGACAGGTCAGGAAGTTGAACCTGCTCCAGGATCTGCTGATCACCTGTGGTCTTCTATCACTGTCTGGTTAGGATCAGTCACTAAGCAGGACTGGTGCAAACTTCAACAGACAGTAAGGTCTGGAGAAAAAATAATCGGGTCCGACCTTTTCTCCATCCAGGACCTGTACCGGTCCAGGGTCAGGAAACCAACCTGGAACATTTCTGCAGACCCCTCAGACCTGGAACACAAACTATTCAAACTTCTCCCGTCTGGTAGGTGCTACAGAGAACTGTCCACCAGAACCACTGCTACTCTGTACCAGAACCACAGTTCCTGTGCATCAGAACCACCATTACTGTGCACCAGAACCACCGCTACTCTGTACCAGAACCACCGTTACAAAGGCAGTTTCTTCTCTCAAGAATATTGGAACATCTTTTGTGGTTGCGATGGCTTTTTATCTTTATTTTTATTTTATTGAAGAGGTGGACTCTTCAGTACTGTAGGGTATTTTCAGTTCACGAACACTAAATAAATGATTGCAGGGAAAGAAAATAAAAAAGTCCTTGAAATAACAATTAAAGATTATGCAAAAGCAGGAACAACCAGAACACTCGGTGTCTGCTGCAGTAGTAACTTGTCTTAGATTTCCTCCTGTAAATTAGAAATAACCAATATGCTTTGATAGCTGCAGCGTATCCTCCTCACAGCATCCATGTCAAACGACAAATTTAGGACTTTTCTTTGGCAAATGGCATCAAAATCAGCAATAAATTGTCTACAACAAACTAAACTCATTTAAATACTTTCCTCTCTAAACGTTACACTTTAAATGGGGAATGCGAATAAATGCATATGCATCTGGGCCAGCTGTATCCAGGACATTCAAACACTAACTTATTACTACATCTCATAAATAAAACCAGACTAGGTTTCTAAGTACACAACAGCCATTGTGCCAGGTGCAAACCATAAACCTGGCCAAAGAGGATTCCAACCTTTTGTCAGGGTTTGTTTTTAACCTTAATGTGGGCCATTACTCTTTTTCAGCATTTACACTTGGGTGTTGAACAGAGTGTGTGATGTGAAGCCTGAGACCAAAGTATTAAATTCTACTTCTATATATCACAGAGAAGAACTGTACAAATCAGCCTATTATTTAAAGGCATATTGGATTGTGCTAACTTCCTTGTAGCAACAACAATAGGCTGCATTTTGATTATAGCTGCAAGGTTTGATCCATAATAAGTATACATATCTCAAAATTCCCATTTTATTTAATGCACGATAGTCTGGAAGAGTGGCAAGAGTCCATGGAGGAATCTACTGGGTGTATCTCTAATCTCTGCTCCTAACCACTTATTTGGGGCCATCTGAGAGATAAATGAGCTGAAAAATGGGGCCCCATATGAGATTGTCCATTTTGTCCTCACACGAGCTGCTCACAGTGCTTATGTCCATGTATGTCAAGTCAAGTTTATTTCTATTATCACTTTTAAGTTGACCAAACCACTGTGCAAGTTGAAACCAATTCCCCATATAAACAATAAAATAGGCAAATGTATCTAATAAAATAAAACCATAAAAACAGAGCAACAACTACTAAACTTCTAAGGACAACAATTTTAAAATGAAATAAAACAGAGAAGAGCACAAATGAAATAAAACAAAGAACACATGGAACAGAAGCCAGGTTATCATGCTGAAGTTGGAGGAAACTTCAGAGCAGAAGGGTATGTTATTAACAATGATTTAAGGTGTTCGGTGGTCTGGGAACAGTTGAGAGGAGCTTAATGGTTGATCTAAGAGCTCTGATAGGACCATGAAAGTTTAAAAGCTCAGATAAATACGTTGATGTCATTCCGTTTAGACCCTTAAAAAACAAACAATAAAATCTTAAACTGAATCCCGTACTGGGCAGGAAGTCAGTGACGGGTAGCCAGCACAGGAGTGATGTGCTCATGCCGTTTCTTCCTATTAGAAGGTGAGCTGCTGCATTCTGGGTAACAGTCTGGAAATAACAGGAGCAACTCATCAGTCCCAGAGTAGAGAGACTTGCACCAATACCACCAACAAACAACAAAAGCATGAGTGGCTCTTTCCAGGTCTTTAAAGGAAAGACAGCCTTTTACCTTACTTCAAAGTTACGAGTGGAAAAAACTAGCTTTAATCACTGAGTGAATCTGTTTGTCAAATTTTAAAACCAGAGTCAAAAATCACATTAAGACTTCTCACAAATTACTTACATTACAGAGATAAAGGGCCAAATACACTGTCATGGCCATCTAAAATGCCATATTAACCAAAAACTATTCTTTCTGCCTTATACTTCTTTAAATTGAGGAAATGTATCTCCAACCCAGAGTGTACTTCCTTAACACACTTCAGCAAAGGTTGAATAGACTCCATGAGCTTTGACTGCATGGGCAAATAAATCTGTAAACATCAGCAAATGTCGAAAGCAAATCCAAAGTAATGTCATGCTTTCAAGAAATGGAGCCCAACAGAAGCATATACAAAAAAAAAACAAAAAAGTGGGTCCAGAATGGAGCCTTGAGGTACCCCACAGTTAACTGGGGATGCAGCTGAGGAAAACCGGGCCAAATTTACAGAGAACACAACACCATGTTTGAATGAACAAAGTCTAAGCTCAAATAATCAGGTCAACAACACTCGGCCTGTTATTAAAGACATCCTAAAAGAGCCAAGGGGGGACACTGTCAGGAGGACAGTTAGAGGGCCTCAGGTGATTATTTGATGTACCTGATTCTTGCTAGAGAACTACCATTTTGATGACATATAATCTTATCCATCTATATGAAACAAATAGACATGCCCTGACTTCCCACCAGATGCTTTACTTTAAGTTGTATTTATTTACTTATTTTATTTATTTATTTAAGCTCACTAAATAAATTTAAATTGTGTTTTTCTTCAATGTGGGATTTCTCTCCCAAAATAATAAATACTGCGAGAAAGCTTGAGATAGTCTAAGAAAAAGGAACAAGCAGCTTAATTTAATTTTTTTTAAATTTATGGCACTTTAAAGTAACACGATTTTATAGCAACAACTGGAACAGTGATGTCAGTGAAATTTACAAGAGAACATTAAATATGACAGTAGGTTATTTTAAAACACTGTCACCCTATATTGTAGGTGTCTGTCACACATCTGGGCAAACATTTCTGGTCCAAGCAACATCTGTTCCAACTTTTGTGGCGTTGACGGCGCAATCACGGCCTCCAGACTTCAGGCTGAATTTATGCCAACCACAGCTTCAGGTCAAAGAAGTAAAAGACTTTTATTAGATGCATTTGTTGCTCTTCTGTCATTTTCCAGAATAAATTTTTAGTGGCATTATTTTTTTAGGCTTATAATGGATTCGATTGTGTGTACGTTTGCGTTTACGCTGAATTCTTGAATGTTTTGATGTATCTGGTAAGATTGACCGCTTCATCTTCTTCCTCCATCTTCCAGCATCTAAACACAAAACACCTGAAATCAGTTAAAGTGTGCACAGCATCTCAGTGGGTTTTTTTTAAAAAAATGTTTTTCAAAGGGATTTTTCTGGCTTTCACGAAACACTCACAACATTTCTGACCAGTTATCTTTTTATTGTTTGCAGACTCGGTCATGTCATCTCAGCCTTCTACCGCTGAGTGCAGGCAGTGATTTTCCACTTAACTAACCACAACCTAACATGTGGTCATGGTTGCGTATTATGGCTTTTGCTTTTGCTTCTAATGGCCAGTTCTGCTTTTCTTTCTTTTTTTTTTTTTGAAATGCACATTTCACATTGATCGTGATCAAGTTATTGATCAAGAATCCCCGGACCTCCACTCAGGCGCCTGACAGCTGTTGTTGCCTGTGATGTTTCACATTCCTGACGTGCTCTATCACAATAACACAACATAGACTTTAAACATTAGTATTGTACAATGATCAAATAAACTGTACAAGAAGTGATTGGAAAATATGAAACACAATTATTGACGACTGATAATAGCTTCACAAGAAGTAACTGACAGATAAGAAACAACTTTGAAGTTTTGATCTCAGTTCCTGTCTGTCTCAACTTGCAATAAATAGAGGTTATGCATGCACTTTGGTATGAAACACATCAGCTTTATTTGTAGGAAACTGTCCTATAAAAACATTTTACTTTGCCCACTGTAAAATATTTATGACTTCTAAATGTTGTTGCATGTTAGCATAATAAACTAATAATGTGGCGATAAAAACAGAATTTAGTTCAGACATGCACAAGCCTTGTCATTAAACTTTGTGTTATAGTAGCTTATAAAAATAAAATTGTCATGCCTCGTTTAATACAAAGTAAAATAAAAATATTCCTTCAGAACACCTTTGATCTAGTTCTGCGGGGTTGTAATCACCAGAAACACAAAAATGAGCCAAAATCAAGAGTCATGCAAATAAGAAAAAAGTCAAACCCACACCAGTAACTTTACCACTGTCACCTGACAGGAAGAGACCTGGAATCGGACGAGTGGCATAACTCTATCAGGTTCTAGTCATTTCAGAAGGACAAAGACGAAAAATCATCTTCCCATCCAGTGGCCCAAGGACTAAGGCGACATGCCTGAAGGTAAGGACTCTGGCACCAGGCTCTCACCAGGCCTGGCTCCAGGATGGGGGCTCGTAACCTTGGTCCAGGTGAGGTACATCGAGCACTGGATCATTCATCATCTATCACATCATTTCTAGTCTGGTCTAACTGGGCTTGGGAGGTCCCACCAGGGACAACTGCCTCCGACAGCGTAGCTCCTCGGATCATTTGGGCAAACAGACTCCTCCACCATGGTGAGGTGGAAGTTCAAGGAGTGGAAAGGGACGAGCTGGAGATGGCTGGAGTCTCCCTGAGAGAGCGAGAGACAGAGAGAGAGAGAGAGAGAGAGAGAGAGAGAGAGAGAGAGAGAGAGAGAGAGAGAGAGAGAGAGAGAGAGAGAGGGAGAAGTTAAGTCGTACGAGACATACTCAGAATACAGATGCTTCTCCACCATACTGAGAGGAGCCACTGGACTGTTTACATTCAAGTAAAATTACATAAAGTTACAAATTTATGCATAATTAGTGGTGTGTACTTTTGATTGACAGCTGAATTGCGTAATTGCTAGTTGTTCCCTGTTTAGTTACAGCCGATGCTTCATGCACAGCTCCAGCTCTGTAAACTGAAAACAAACCGACAGGAGGAGGGCTCGTGCTCGTGCACATGAAGTTTGGGTGGGTGAAGGTCTTGGGAGGAGTCAAGTGGGGTGTGTTTTCTCCAGGAACACTGGAGCAAGAGGGTGGGAAGAGCTAACTCCCCTTGTTTTGTTGATGTTTTGCTTCAAATATGAACATCTGCTTCCTCAACTTGTGAATGAACAAATATTCCTCTCCAATACCAGTTCCTGCAGATTATTTGTTTTTACTTAAGGCTTTTTTAAAATTTTAGATGACACTTTGATCTCACAGAGGAGAGGAAAGCGAATGCTGTTTTCTTCATGATCGCTCTGTTATACTTAAGTCTTGTTCAAGACAGTTTCAAGAATGTCTATTTGACAAAGGTTATCAACACAAAGAAAAAGAAAAAAAAAAGAAAAGCACTGGGTTATTTCAAAGGTTTAGCTGGAACAGCAGACCAACAGCAGAGTTCTTTGAGCTACCTTCTGTTTAAATGTTACACAAATAAATTAAGTGACTGTGAGGCATCTGCAGGATCCATGGACAGCAAACAGTAAAGAAAGGGAACTCTGTGGCGCCATTATCCCCCAAGTTTCTCTTGATTATTTTGTTAAGAAGAAAGTTTTCCTGTGCAGAGTTTCAAGCCTGGTTGTAGAAAAGAGACTGAATATGTTGGATGTGATGATGGCACCCCATTGATCCCAAAGACATCTGCTTAAGGCAAGCACACCCAGAAATATTCAAAAACATGTATATTTTAAAACACACATGTATCACCAACCTACAGCAAACTGGAAATGCTCACAAAGGATTATTCACAAACTATCAAAACAAACATATTTGTTCATATACATCTGTACCTTCAAAATAAAAGAAGGTTTGGAAATGATATAGCTGTGGTTTCTGTTCCAACACTTTCAAATAAAGACCAAGGCAATACTTAAATATATATATTTATTATATATTTATTATATATTATTATTATTTATTATATATTATATATTTAGTAAATGGCTATAATGAGTCATGAGCTAAACGGTGTACAGAAAACAATGACCGGTTTAATTAAGTGACTAAAAGTGAGGTCATGAATGTTGTTTTCTCAGATCTTTCTAGATAACCATGTTTGCCAGACTTTTCCAAATGTGTTGCATCAAATGACTCAAACTGTGATGACAAAAATGAATGTTATCTTTTCTTCCACTTACAGGAATTATAAGAAAAAAGACACTTTCATAAGGGAATTCCCTTCCCATGATTCCTTGGGAGGATCAAATGTCCACAGGTTGATCCTCATTTCATCGCAGCCAAATCACTGCCATCCTCCAAAACTGTTCAAAGCCACCATCACTTTATCATCAATTTAACAGATCTGAGCAGCCATTCTTATCTTCTTTTTTTTTTTTTTACTTAGATACAAACAATTAGATTTAATTCCTCCAGATTTGACTTTGAGTTCCAACTCACGCAGAAGAAACCACTTCTGGACGCTGCTGGACAGACATCCAACCAGCCAGACAAACGAAGCATTCAACAGCAGGAAGTGGCTGTGAACAGACGTGGTACCAGATCCAGAATAGAAATGACTGGTCAGGTGAATTTTAAAGTGTCATAAAATCCATTTGTTGGCTGTGGTCTCCTTTACGATGAAAAATGCAGTATTCTCGTAGCTGCAGGGTTATCTGGAAAAGGGATCATGTTCAAATAAACTATCAAGTACTTGTTTTGTCTTTTCCAGTCAGTGACGTCATTAAGTTTTTAATGTTTAGGCTTAAGTGATGTTATGAGCCAATGTGACCAAGTCTGTAGATTTGTTTTGACTTACGACTACTTATATTACCACTACTTACACAAGTTAGGTTGATATGCTTTAATGGAGAGTCCCCGGTCATCTTCAACCTATTCAAGGTGTTCCTCGACTCTTTGGTGACCATAAAAGGAGAATTTCCAGTTCTAGCTTTCTTGGGTTTATTTCCATTTCATTTGAAGCTGTACATATGGCAAATGGAAAGATGTATATGCACAACTGCACAAACATTTTAACACTTGTACAAAGTGGTCTCTCTAGTGACCTGAAAAAAAAGGCATTTTGCAAAATTGTAATAATATCTTTCACTGTAGCATTTTGTTTTAACAAAATTGGCTTAAAGTAACAGCTGACCAGGTGTAATGAGAGGTAACTAGAGGGTGGCAAAGGGTTGGTCCAGTAAATAATCCAGGTCATCAACGATTCAATGCAATGTGCTGGGTGGAGGTATTAATGAGGGTGAGGCAGGTCCAGAAAGAGCAGGCCAGGGTCAGAACCAGAGACAGGAAGAGGTAGCAATCAGGGCTGGGAAGCAGGTCAGGTCAAGCTCAGAACAGCTGGAGAAAGGCTGGAGAGTAGTACCTGCAAGGACAATACAAGCACAATCTCCAGAGAACTGTTTAAATAAGGACAGGTACAGGTGAGGATGATGAGGGTGCTTAGCTGGCAGGAAGAATGGCACAAACAGGAATTCCAAATATGGGCAGAGAACTAATAACAGAAAACATTTTCAGATCTAAAGGCCACATGACAAACCGAAATGTGTATCGCATTTACTGACGCCTTTGGGCAGGATGGGCAGGATGTAGCAGCATAGCTGCGTGAGTCATGCTAAAGTCTTGAGTTTACTGCTCTTCCATTAAATCATAGTTAATGACCTTCAAATGTGGCCAGCTCTGGGCATAAAAGGAACTCGTGACAAATCATTGCAGACATCTACGTCTCATTTCAATAAAAATGCTTGTTTGCAAACTCAAAGTTATCACATAGCACGATTTGATGGAAACGCAGTAATTTTACAGTTGAGTTTTATTTTAATAAGTTCAAAATATCATTGAAGAATTGCATGAAAACTGTAAAGAAAACATGGATATTGACCAAAACCATGAAAAGGAGGAGGATGATTCCATCTTCTTGGGACAGCAGAACGAAACCTATGAAGGTCTGAAGGAAGCCAAAGGGGCAGAGGGTTAGAGGTACTCACCGGCCATCCCACCACGACAATCAGACTAGTGGCCGAATTCTAAGCTGTAAAAAACCCTTTCTGTGCTATTTTCAAAACCATCGCCTCTTATCAAAATCAAAGAACTTCCTCCTTGAACCTTAATCTGTTTCCTGCAGTTGCGGTGCCTGGCCAGAGAAATAATTGTGTAGTGAAACATGAGATATCTAGCCAAGTGAACAGCTCAAAATCCAGGAATTCTGCACGAGCGCGTCGTACCTCAGCCTGAGTTGGTAGAGCAGAGCTGGCATAGATGCAACAGGGCTGTAATGACTATTTACCTCAGAAGACCTCCACTGGTATTCTCCTCTCCAAGCCTGTAATATGAGGCACTCAGCTGGGTGTGGGTGCCCTGGGCCACCCATGACCAAATGTCCTAATAAATGCCTTCCTGCTTATTATCTCCTCGACAGTTCCTGTTAATGTTGGCACTGTGAACAGGCATGGACCCAATTATAGGAAGAGATATCCAGCAGGGACATGAGGTGAAAGCTGGTAGGAAAGCGTGCCGCTTAAAAGGAAGAACCTTCCTGGTAAACCAGACTGAAAGAGGAAAACCACCTACCTCCAACAACTGGGACAAAAACACCTGGACAGGGATACCTACTATTGGATCAAAAAACAATAATGCAAAGTTCATGACAGCAACATGTACATACAATTTACTGAGGTTAAAGAGAAAAAGGGGTTTTTAATGCGTCTAGAGGGATCCTCCAGCAGGCTTGGCCTAAAGGACCATAACTGAAGGGATACCAATGCTAGGAAACTCCAGGAAGCTCTGGAAACTCTTGAAACCACAAAGCAAGCCTGTAATCCAAGTGCAAAGTTCACAACTGGGAGACTATAAAACAATGGGTTCTTTTAGACATAAGCCGCCCCTTAATGTGTGAGAAGAATTTTAAATTCTGTCCTGGAATTAACGTGAAGGGAAAAGACTGGAATAACAAGGATACAAGGAGCAGAAGCAAAGAAGGTGTAGGAGTCCAGATACTCAGATACAACTGTTCAGAGGAAAGTGCAGCCAGGGTGGAGCAGGTGGAGATAGCAGCACTGACTAGGAGACAGGAAGCAGAGCTGGAGGTGGCCGACATGAAGATGTTAAGATTTCCTTTAGGACTGACCAGGACTGATAGGATGATCAGAGGACTAGTCAGACATCTGATGATTGAAAGGCAAAGTAAGACAGCTGGATGGAGGTCTGGACACATACAGAGGACGGGATAGTGACTACATTTGTAGAAGGATGATGGAGATGAAGCTGCTAGCCAGAGAGGAAAAGGACCAGAGAGGAGCTTTCCTGGTAAGGTGCAAGAGGAAATGAAGCTGACTGATGTGAAAGATGAAGATACAGAGGACACGACAAGATGGAAACAGGCAAAGCCTAAAGAAGAGGACGAATCCTGGATTTAACAGGAAGCTCAGGAAAAGAATCGAAAATCTGCAAAATGTCATTTCTCCTGCTAATTTTCAAAGTTTCAAGATAAACTTGAGAACGTTTTCAGAAGCATGATTGAACAGTCTAATAATAAGGAATTGCAGTTATGCACGGAAGATTTTTTCTGAATCACTCTGAAACAGAATATTTCTAGTTTTGGCAATGTTGCCAAGGTGAAAAAAGGCAGTCTTGTTATGAAACTTTATGTGTGAGTTAAAAGGACATATCCTTGTGGGGAAAAAATATTACCAGAAGGCTGCTCAGTAGGTACTAACATCTGTTTCTGAGGGCACCAATCCTAAAAGAGTAAATCTCCACTGAGTTTCCAACTCAATAACACTTTAATTCATAAAAAAAGACAGCATTCATATTTAGATCACAAATGTTTGCTTTGTGAAAAAATAGATAATATATTAAATATGCACCCTTATGTATTCCAGCTAACTGACTGTCTTCATGGATAAGTGTAGCTGACCTGGACAGCAATGTAAATTTATCCTGAAAAGTAAGTAATGGAAGAATGTATTAAGTGGAAAGAATCGGCCCGAGAACAGAACCTTGGAGAACACCAAGAGTAACGCTGCTGTGTGAAAAAGACTCATTTAATTAACAGACTGGGGTCAGCAGAAGAAACTTGACTTCAGCCAGCCTGATTCAGCTCCTTCAACCCTCCTGATGCATTCACGCATCCTCTGCGACTGAAGATGGTGATCAGTCGTATCAAAACCAGGACTCCGATCTAACAGGACAAGTACAGACTCAAGTCCACTGTCTGAGGAGGTCATGAGGACATCATTAAAAACTCTCGCCCGTGCTGCTTCTGTGATCTAAGTCCAAACCAAATTACTTCAAACAGATAATTTCTATGCAAGTTGATTTTGCGACAGGTTTTTTTTTCTTCTCAAGAAGAGAAGAAATAGATGGGCGATGATGCACACCCTCCTGGAACATTAAAAAGCCTGTCAAGAAACTGACTGATCAGATCCAATATAATTACTGGAATAAAAAACAAAACAAGGCTGGCTTAGGCCAAAGCTGTTGTTGTTGTTGTTGTTGTTAGATCAGAGAATTCAATAACTCCTCAGTGGATCTCTGGGGTTTTTAATCCTCTTTTATTTTTATTTTGCTTGGCAGGAGATTGGTGCATTAGCTCATTATGTCCAGTGTAAAAACCAGGAAATTAATGCTTAGAGGCTTCAGGAAAACTGATAAGCGTTTTTGTTTTCCCTCATCACAGGGACATTGTCTCATTAGAGACAATCGAGGTGGACCTGTCAATCATCTGGGCGTGAGGACATCCAGGCCCCGGCTGGGGTGATGGTTCGCGGTGCAGACACACCCTGAGCCTCGTTCAGGGGCGTGACACTTCACAACATCTTGATGGCAGTTAGTTGGTACAAGCACTTATTTAATCTTCCCTAATCTCCTGCAGAATGAAGAGCAATGATCTGTTGATGATGGATTTACTGAATAGGTCCAACTTTGTGGTTACTGACAGGGTATTGTTAGCAGGTGTTTTGTAATCACACGTTTATTCTGACTCACTTTCTGACTCAGAGAAAGTGCCTGACTTTAAAAAAAAAAAAGTCTGCTTCCACTATGTGGTGAAAGAGAAATAATAAATACAAGTGAGCAGTTGTAAAATAAGGGCACACATGCAATGACAAAACACAGTCAGTATTAAAGAAAGTGAATGTATTAAACTACACAAACATGATAAAGGCCAGAATCCCCGTCATCGATGTAGCACATGGTTGCGAATTTTTGGCTTATTAGGATCCTTTACAAACAACAATAAAGCATTGTGTGAATTGCAACATGTGTGTTAACCTTCCCCAGATACCAGACACGATTACGCCCAATCTGCCCTACTTTTGCCTACTTTTGCAGCTCAGTTTCTGTTTTCGCACATATTGTACACTTTGTTTACAATAGTATTTGTCATAGCTATTAATTATTGAAAATCAGGTGCCACAGGTGTATAAAAATCAGTCAGCTTGCTATATAGTCTCAATTTCCAAACATTTGTGTTACAAAATGGGTCATTTTGAGGAGGTAGGATTCTGCTTTTTGCAATAAGACGTGAAATACCATTCACACTGGATGTTTCACTCTCACTTGTAGTAGTATTAGAAAGTGGGAGCGTTTAGGAACAACAGCCAGGAAGACTACGTGTAAACACAGTGTGAAGTCAAGAACCGCTAAAGCACATGGTGCATAAAAGTCTGGTGATTCCACTGATGAGAAGTTTGGACTAGGGTTTAGACTCAGGGTTTGGACTAGGCCTCTTATCACCAGTGAAGGAAAGTGATTGAGGAGATGCTTCTATCCTTGTGGTACCAGTCTGAGGAAGGCCCGTTCTCTATTCTGGCTGTCCTCCAACAGGCAAGGACTATAAAGTATGAGAAGTTGGGTGTGGAAGAAGTTGACTGGCCCTCAACCACACTGAGCACCTGTGAGATGAGCAGGAATGGAGCCAGACCTTCTGGTCCAACATCATAAATGCTCTACAGGACCAACGGACCAACTTGTGGAAGGCCTCAGAAGAAGAGTAAAAGCTGTTACACCTGTAAAAGAGACATCGACTCAAACTTCATAAACCAGGTTTGATATGTCTTGTAAGGGCCAGGTGGTGTCCCTGAAAATGAAGAAGTGGTCCATGTCTTGTGTTGATGTGGTCTGGTTTAGGTCAATGACGTGGGCCAAAGAAAACTGCAAATATGTCCAAGTTTGAGCCAAGCTGTCTGTGTTATCTGGGTGGGTGTGGACGTTTCTGACTTTGTGTGTTTTGGTCTTGATTATATGAATCTGTCACAGCCTAAAGAGACCAGATTTAAATTAAAAAAAAAAAAAAAACTACAATCATTTCTCACCAATTGACAAATTTCCTCATATTTGTGATGAAATTGTGTCATTGTGCATATTGTTAAGTTTTTTATTTAAATATTTTTTTTTATTTTTCATGGTTTGCTCACTGAAGCTGGTCCACATCTCACGACTACGCTACAAAAAAAAAAAGAACAAACAAACTGTGTTTATACCAGCTCTGGC
>JAOWBL010000410.1:1965-17637 GCA_028564865.1 Zenarchopterus dispar | reverse complement strand
CACACACACACACACAGACCTTCTGACCGTGGTGAGAGCTAAGAACAATCCATTTCTGTCTCTTTCTATCAAGTCTTCTATCTGTGCCTCCACACATGGACACTCACACTCACATATTCAAACTGTATATGAATGTATAATGTGTATATGTGGTCTTTTTTTAATCTCCAGCTGTTAAATTACTGTCCCAGGTGACCTCTGACTTAGACAGGGGTCAGAGGTTTTTTCTGTGGGTTTCTGTGTGATTCTTTTACCCTTGTGAAGACCCCTTTTTGGAAAAGTCCATACTGAATGATTTAAGTGTTTTTCTCTTCTAAAACCAAAAAATATTCTACATAATGCAAAAAAAAAAAAAAAACCCAACATGGCTTGTTACTGGTTTAGCCTTGTTGAAGTAACTCTCTGTGATTCCAACAAACCCATTTTCAGAGTCACAAAGAGTTCATAAGGAAAACTGAAACCTCCCAAACATCAGCAAAGAAACAACATTCCTAAAATACCTGCATTTATTTATGACAAACTGGACAGCTGTAAATGATCTTAATCTGTGAGAATGACTAATGTAAATCAGAGCTAAACCTGACCAGAGACGTTATTCAACCTGTTCAGGACGTCTCAAGGTTAGCTGAATTAAAAACAAACGGCTTGGGATCCCCCAGATGAGCTGGATGAAGTGGTTGGGGAGGGGGAAGTCTGGGTCTCCCTGCTGAGGCTGCTGTCCCAGGACCCGACCCGGACCAGTGGAAGATGGATGGATGGATGGATGAAACAAACCTAACCTTTTCCTATACCTAAGCAAATGTTTGTGATACATCAGCTCGATATTATAAGTAATAGTTTTGCTTTAGTCTAATAAAGTCATTGTCCTTCCTCAACTCAAGCTGCTGTTGTTTCTTCTAAAACCCAACAGTGTCTGTGATGCTTCAGGCTGAAGAGATGAATCTGATTTCTAAACCTAGCCAAGAAGAAATGATGCCTAAATCAAAGCAAAACACTGTGTAAACATTAAAAGATGGCTGTGGTGCCTCTTCCCAAACAAAGTTTAAAAAAAAGAATAATCTAAACAGTTGATTAGTGAGATTTCTTCAGCTTTCTGCAGCTTGCCCTTCATCCTGCTTGTGATGACTTTTCCATCAGTCCACATGTGTCACACAGCAAGTTCATCAGTGGACAAACATCAAGAAAATACTCAAAATGTTGACATCATTAACTGCTAGCAAAAAAGCTGAATGTTTTGTTTAAACTGAGAAAAACAGTCTTTAGAAACTGTGACGTCAGTTGCAGGACTGAGACCCATGCACAGAGCGTGCACGGCAATCCAGTTTGGGCTTTCTGACGATATCAAATAAGCCCTTTTCAGCGTGGCCCCTGACCAGCTCGGCTGGAAATGAAATTATGCTCATTAACTGATAATGTGAATAATTGGATTTGTTTTGAAGTACATCTTCAATCTGACGTTTTCTCTTCCAGGCAAATTCTGAAAATTAAAAAAGCCATTGCTACTACGGCTGGTATAGCTGCTGCTCTGATAACTGAATATATTGATTTTCCATTATATTTATCTATACATGTAAGAGTTCTTTATTTCTGTATTTTGCAATTACATTAGATATAATAACAATATTTATCATATTTTTTGCCATGTATTTATGAGTTCTTCATACGTTTATGTGTTGAGATATATTTTCAAGTTTATGTTTTAGAACCAAAAGCTGCATATTTGTTGGTCTCAACCTCTGCTTCCCACAGATGTATTTGAACTAATTTATGCCGTGGGTCTGTTCCCTGAGAGCTGCAGCAGAAGTCCACATGTGCTGTGACCAATTAAACTCAAGTTTCCTGCAGCAAAGCAATGCAAATAGTTGTTTTTGTTTGTTTTGTTCTGTTTTTCCTTTAGCACTGCTAACACACTGATTTAATGTTTATCTGTCGATTACACAAGTTTTCACATGACCCGTCTCGACTTCCTTTTTTGTTTTATTCCAAAGTGAAAAGACAAAAGACAGCAGGACACTTCTGAAATCTTTGCAAAAGCACATTATTTAAATTTGTGTTCTTACAAATTTAAATAAAGTTAAAGAGAGGCCAGACTGAGATGGTTTGGACATGTGCAGAGGAGGGAGAGTGGATTTATTAGGAAAAGGATGTTAAGGTGGGAACTGCCAGGCAGGAGGTCTGGAGGAAGACCAAAGAGGAGGTTTATGGATGTAGTGAAGGAGGACATGAAGGTGGTTGATGTGAGAGAGGAGGATGGAGAGGACAGGGGTAGATGGAGACAGATGAGTTGCTGTGGCGACCCCTGAAGGGAGCAGCTGAAAAGAAGAAGAAGCATGTTTAAACTGTTTAAGAGACAGAAAATTGTTCATTTTTGGTAAAGCATAGATGGTTCCATGTGATTCTTCAACAGTAGATTACTTACATAAACCCACGGGTATACTTTTACCCATGGCGTGACTTGTGTAATTCATCTTTTTTTTATGAGGCCAGGCTGTCCGTGCATCCTGGCGCTGAAAGTACAGCCAACAACGTTGGTTCTGCAGAAGGTCTCTTGTTCAGAACACTGCTGTAGCTCTCCCAGGCTGTTTTATTTGAATCATTAATCCAGTTTGACAGTGGAAATGCTTTGCACAGATGGACAGCTTACTGGTGGCGTGGCAGTGCTCCAGTGGCATGCCTCATGTGTAAAATTGATGCAAACAGTATGCAAGTGTGGGGCTCACTTTGGCCAGAACCTCAACATTTGTATTGTGAACACAGCCCAAGGAGAGGCTATAAAAAAGTAAAAAAATAAAAAAAGCTGTGTATAATGGGTTTGTTGACTACATTTGATTGTGGGTTGATGGTGGTTATTCATTACAAGGGACAGCCTCTCCTGGAAGGCAGACTGTGTACCATCTGAACCAAAAGTATTTGAAAGTTCAAACCTTATTTACAGCCATGCTTTATAAAGGTGGCCTGTTGCTGTTTGCAGCAGGTATACTTCCAAATGTAAGTCTTTTTTAATCATTATTATTACTATTATTTGTATTATATTATATTATATTATATTATATTATATTTTATTATAGTATATTATATTATATTATATTATATTATATTATATTATATTATATTATATTATATTATATTATATTATTATATTATATTATATTATATTATATTATATTATATTATATTATATTATATTTTATATTATATTATATTATTATATTATATTATATTATATTATATTATATTATATTATATTATATTATATTATATTATATTATATTATTGTTGTTTCAAACCCCTGAGATTCCAGTTGCAGCTGAGACTCAACCCATTTGCCTTTCTGGCATTTCATTACAAACAAACTTTAGCCTGTCAAACAATCCAAAACAGAGTTGGACACTGATTAATCCATTATAGCACTTGGAAATTTGTTTTGATGTTGTCAATTGCCTCATTTCAATTATCATTCAAGACTTAAAAATGTCCTTCCGTCTAAATGATGCCGCTGATAGGATCCCTATCAACAAACCCAAAGAACTGTAAAGTTTAACTTTCTGGTTGCTGCCACCCTTTTATAAGTTTGTACATGTTGACTACTGAGTGTCATAAAAAGTTTCATGTTCATATTCTCTGTTTCCACTGAAGAGGGTTGGTACTCACATATTTATGATAAAATAAGCAGTGTCAGAAGCAGCTCAGTGGAGCGTTTCAACTGCATCTCCCATGTCTCCCCAACTTTGGAAATGAGAGGTTTTCGTTTAACAGTAATGATATCATTGATGAGACACCAAGGTCAACCAAAGACCACCCAGGTAGGTGATCTTCTGGAGATAATTACAGCAATATGACCTGCTTAATTACAAGCTTCCACACTAATTGGTGTTTGAACGTGAAACACAGCACCCTTCACCGTAGACGTTTATCTCACCAACAACAAGAACAATCCGAACAAAGACCAGACAGCAAGTCACAGGGAGTGACGCAGAAGTAAGCTGTGTGTGTGTGTGTGTGTGTGTGTGTGTGTGTGTGTGTGTGTGTGTGTGTGTGTCTGACAGAGAGAGAGAGGGCGAGTAAGCAAGCATCGGTTGCTGTCTTGTGTATTGTGTGAAGGTGATGTGATTCCTCTTCTCTCTTATCTGGTTGTTCTCTTGTCTCTGTCAGCCACCTGTCTGCTGGAGAGCTGCTCAGACAAACACCTGAGACACAAATAATGTAAGCAGCTCCTCAGATGTTCCCGTTACACTGCAGGAAATAGCATTCACAATAGGAAATAGTCTAATGTGTTTAATAATCTGACCTACTGTATTTTCACTATCTTTTTCTTTGTTTCCCTCAAATCATTTTAAAGACATTTAAATAAGACATAACTAAACATCTAATATATAACAGACTGATGAATGATAAAATTGTATTCAACATTTATGTGGCACATTCAGTCATTAATCTCCTCAAATCGTTTACCACAAGCCTGAACAGGTCTCCTGGCGACATTGTAATATAAATCTGGGTGTCATCTGTATCGCTATGGTAACCTATTTTGTTGTTCTTTGTAATCTGTGTCAGTGGGAACATGTAGATGAAGATAAACAGTAGAGATCCCAGGATGGAACCCTGGGGAACTCCAAGTTGAATTCTCGTCTGCTTAGGTGTAAAATTGCCTCTTGACACACAGTACTTAATGTTCTCTAAGTACTTTTTACCACTTTATTACAATTACGGAAAGACCCGCCCAGTTCTCCGGTCGTTTTAGTTAAACATTGTGGTCAACTGTATCATTGAGATCCAGTAAAACTAAGTTTGATTTTCCCATCATCTGTATTCACGTATACGTCATTAAACACTTTGGTCAGACCAGTACAGGGCTGTGCTGCTGCCTAAAACATGACCGGAGGACATCATAATCAGTTGTTTTGTGTTTAAAAGTAATGAAAGTATGGTAAATGGAAGATTTGAGATCGGCCTGTAGTTTTGCATTTTTGTCTTTTTACGGAAGATGTTATTAAAAAAATCAGTTAGTCAGCATGACTTTAAAAACACACAATTAAAAAGCAAAACCCCATATGTTCAGAATCACCTCTAAAGCCACACCTCCAAAACGTACCGATACACAATGTATGTTCACTGAAGAAAGGTTTCAGTGTAAATATACATTTATACACCCAAATCCTGTCACCAGATATGTTTTATTTTACTTTGATGGATATCAGTGCACTACCTGCTTTTCAAAGAGGGTACACTAGTTTCGACTTGGGACAAACACACACACACGAGTACACACACCAAAGACTACATAAGGACATGGGAGGCGGCCGCAGATCACAGAAAACCACCGAGATGGAAACTGTACTCAGGCAGAAAATCTCTCCAAGCCAGAGCAGAACTTTCTCATGCTAAAGGCAGCCCGAGTGAAGCTTCGTGCCACTGGTGGAGAGTGGAGGTGAAGGAGTATTGATTGAAAAACATAACTTTCAAAAGACACTCAGGACTTTTGTAAGTGCATAAACACGCATGTACACTCACACACACACACACACACACACACACACACACCTACACTTACAGTTCAGCACAGTTCAGGCTGCTTTTAATGATAATTACAGGGTATGTTTGTAACATGATATTACTGTCACATGTTCACAAGTGTAGTACTACTACCTTCACTTCACATGAAATGACACTTGAATACAATATAGAATAATTAGAGATTAGTGTGTAGTTTAATATCCAGTTTTACTCCTTCTGGAGATCAGTTCATCTTCTACTCAACTGATGAAGATGAACACACACACACACACACACACACACACATGTGTGTGTCTGTGTCTGTATGAATTTTACTTTTTTCATGACAGGCTAAGCTAACAGAATGTCTGTGCTACAATAAATACATAAAAATAACATGAAAATAAAAAAAAAGCTTTAAAAGTTGTATTTCTTGCCAGGGTTTCATTTACAACCTTAAAACCTTTGTCCTTTGTCATTTCTGTAGTAAAATGAGAGCTTATTTCTCCACCAATAGTGCTCCGAGGGACAAACATTCATCAGGCATTCAGTTTACAACTTTTTCAAATTACAAAAACAAAGAAAGCAATTGTTCTGTAATTTTTGCATTCCCGACATAGTCACTGATTTTTTTTTACAAAGTGAAGTCAGGCATCCTGGCAGGATCATGAAACACAAGCGCTTAGCAGGATCCTTTGTTCTTTTATATTATATAGTCTGGCATATTGTGAGATGTTGGGGGAGGAGGGGGGGTGGTGTTCATGTTGATAATGACCTCCTTCACTTGGACTGCATACATTGAGGCTTGAGTCAAACAGCTGTCAAATCAATACCTGATTAAAATTCAAGACTTTTTTTCTGCTTCCTTTTATCTTGAAGTAAAGAGAAAATGAACTGACCCGGTTCATTTGTCAGTTACTTTCTTTTACAGTCAATTGTGCCAATACGTTTGTGTCCTTAATAATGGAGGAGCTTTGCTTAAAATGGCTCCTACTGCTAAATAGTAAATACCACACTTTTGTCAATTCCCTGATATTATATAACAGCTAAAGGTCAAATCTTGTACACAATTTCACAACAATTAAGAAGTATAAAAGAGAACAATATATCTGAAAGGTTTTATAAATCTGAGGAAAAATAAAGCGTATGTGTGTTTCTGACTATGAGCATACACACAGTTTCCAGGTAAAACAACAACTTTCTGCATCTTGTCCCCAGCCTATTGTGCTTTTATTGGTCAGTGATTTAAGGTAGCCTTATCCTCCAAGGTTTGAGTCATCTTCTGTTGCTATGAATCAAGGTTTTTATGAGCTTCTTCCAATTCTGCACCACTGTTGGGTCTTTTTTTTGTTAGATGGAATTATACACCTTATGCTGCATTTTTACCTATAGTACTCCAGGAAGATTAACAATCCTTTACGATTTGTTGTCATGCCACAAACAACATCTCATTCCTGGTCAAAGTGCATCCTTAATGAAAACGGTGAGATCCAAATCAGACGAGGCATTAGTTACCAACGGCCTTTCAGTTAACCCACAGGTTCTGCTGAGTTCTGACCTCTTTCTAAATGAGGCGTCTGAAACGACGTTTGGCCCGTTCGGGGTGGAGTGTTAATAGAAGTCACGACCCTCTGAGGTGGTGAACGGACAAAGTTTCAAAGGCTCTGAGAAAAGAGGGCACAGCCTTCGGGCAGATGGAGAGGAAAATCACCGAAGGAAGCAGTGTGGGCAGCGACGAGCACAACAGAACCACGCCGGCCATAATTACACGATGGAAGCACTTAGCAAAACTACGGTGAGCCACGGAGAAATCTGTGGCTTTAAATACACAGTACGAGTCTCTGCACAATACCAATTCACGACCAAAAATATAATTATGGGGTGTTTTAATAGTATGACTGTGCTTTTGGTATGATCATGGACTGTCATGATCATTCACAAAATGCTTTTGTGTTTGGATGTGTGGTAGCCCCCTCGGCACACAACCACCTCTCACCTAAGATGACAGCAGCACAAAACGGGAAATAACAAGCAATTAGAGCCGTCTCTGTTCGCCCAATCGGGTTCTAATTACCATGAAACACGATTACCGGCTAAAAACTGCTGATAGGCCCGGATGAGTCAAATCAGAAATGATTCAGAGCAGTGCATGTCTCACATAAATGATTTTTTAAAAATGGTGAATAGAAGTCAGAGCAGCTCAAGGAAGCCACAGTCGAGGGGTTCTTTTGCAAGTATGATTTGCAGGAATGAAGCTGGCCATGTTTTTTTACGTGTGCTCTGCAGTTATGTGTAATAATGATGAGAGGTTTATTATCTACTTAACATTCATCTCCGGAAAAATAAATGATGAGGTGGAGAAATTTTGTTGACAGGGTCCTGGTCCACTCCTCTCTCATTGTGTGGGCTGTAAGTGATCACGTTTATCTCCACTTGATTTACATGATTATACTTTGTGAGGGGGTTCAACAGATCTCCGTGACCCTGAACAGGAACGGTTACAGACAGAGAACAGATGAATGGACATATATTGATAAATACATCATTTTTCTGTCATGGTGGGAACAGTCTGCTTATCTGTGGGAGATCTGGGACCACCAATGCCATTAACCCACTAAATATAGAAATATTGATCATAGTTGTAGTCACTGTAAAGCTGTGTTTGTTGACTTTCATGTTTTTACCAAGATACATTTGATAACCTCAAGAAAATATAGATTCACTTGGAAATAACTGTTGTTTTGTAGTCACCTGAGACAAAATATTATCGGATCTTTATCAAAGTTTTAAATTGCACATAAACATTTGCTGTGCTGGAGGAAACAGAAAATAAACTCACAGTTAAATTGATGTAATTAAAGCTAATTGGAGTTACAGGTTTGTATATAAGCTTGGAGGTTTGATTTAGATCTATTTTTGTTGATTAGAACAAAATCACTCCAACATTTTCCTGTTTGTTTGACTTTTCCACTGATGTCAATCATGCCTTCCACTGACGACGTACGATCAGGACCTGCATGTTTAGTGGTATGAAGATATCCGACAGTGTTTTAGCATCTGTTGGTCCACAGTGAGACAAACTGCCTGTGAATAAGACAGTTTAATACTCCGACTACTTCTGCTGGAAGTCCTTGCCAAACCAAGACGATAAAAGTCAGAATAATAATTCAAATGAGAACTAAAAACCCACATGCTCAGTCGATACTAAAAGCTGGAAAAAAGAGTATATTTTCAGAAAAGATTTAGTCACTGTTCCACAGTCTGTGGGCTGCCACTGAAAATGCTCTGTCAGCTGTTTTTCAGTCTGGATCTGGGAACCTCCATGAGTTACTGATTTGCAGACCTCGGTGCTCTCGCTGGAGTGTGGGGTTTCAGGAGTTGACACAGATAAGATGGCGCTGTGCCTTTGAGGGACTTGAATGCAAACAAAATAATCTAAAAGTGGATCCTGAAATGGACAGGAAGCCGGGGCAAACAAAATCTCAGATTTTATTTAGACAGCACGGGAGTGATAAGAGAGAGAGAGTGTGTGCGTTTTTCCTGACAGAGGGAAACCTGTTTCATTTCAAACAACCTGGAGACGATGAAGGGATGATTGTTCAAGACCAATGTACAGAGGGCTGCAATAATCTAAACAAGATGTAATAAAAACATGAAGGACTGTCTTGAAGTCCTGTGAAGGGAGGAAGGCCTTCAACTTACTAAAGCCGGTTTTGACTATTCAGCTGATCTGTTCATCAAATTTCAACACACACCGTCTCACTGCCACTTGAGTGGCGGTATAAATCCAACCTCACAATAAAGTCGTCATACCCATCCACAAGGTTTGGCTTTCTAATAACATAATACCGGTTTTATTTTTGCTGAGGCTCCATCTATGAATGCACATCTTTAAGACAGTTTACAAGAGCCTGAATATCAGCATGACCATCTGCTTTTATGAGCCAGAAGGTGGACAGAAGAAGAGAAGCAAGGACAATGTGGAAGACTGCTGGTCCACTAGCTAAAGATTAGCAGATGCTAGCTGATGTACTGGCGCAACTAAGAACATAAAAGATCAAAGTAAAATCATCACTGGATGATTTCTAACATCAATACGAATCCATAACATGTTTTCAAATTTAGAGCTAAACAAAACACAATATTTGGAAGAATGACCTGTGGACAGATGAAACGAAGGAGTTGTCTGGCCTTAAAATCCAGCACCATGTTGGTAACCAAACACGACGTGCCCACTGTCATGCACAGTGGTGGAGGTGTGATTATATGGGGTTGCTTTATAACTACAGGACCTGGGCATCTCAGCCACTGAGAGATCTCCTCTTTATACCAAAGTATCGTCAAGTCCACGCTTTGGCAGCATGGCTGGCTCCTGGTCAGAAGGTTCCCGGTTCAGTTCCAACCCCTCCATCAGCAGAAGGACACTGGCAAAATGGGATTATTGTGGAGTTGAATGTGAAGGCACCTGGGGCATGCAACAGGACAATAATGTGAAGCACAGCAGCCCATCTACATCAACACGGGTGATAAATTAAGAAAAAAAAGGTTTGGGTAGGTCAAAGTCCAGACTTCAACCCAGATATCACAACACTGTCTCAGTCTCTGTTTCATCTGGTTTCTTCTGACTTCTGTTCTTTATGTCTTGTTTCATCCTGTCTGTTGTGTGTGTGTGTGTGTGTGTGTGTGTGTGTGTGTGTGTGTGTGAATATTCCTGATTAGAGAGGTGTAGGGCAGGCCCAGCAGCTGACACACCTGAGTGGCCTTACCTGTCATCAAAGACCATTAAACCTCCATCTTGTCACTCAGCCTGCACCAGTTCGTCATGTCCCCTGTGGATCAGAGCCATCATGACCTTCCTCTGGCAAACAAGTGTTTCCCTGGATGGCTCGTTATAAATTTACTGACTCCGATTTCTCGTGCCACATGTTGCGCTGCCCCGTTCCTCCCTCCCCTGCTGTCATCAACAAAAAGCCCGTCTGAGAGGTTCCTTCCTGAGTCACTGTGGATTTGTTTTGCCCTTGGAGCCCCAGTGGGTCTCTCTTTGTTTTGGCAGTGACACTAAGGTTTTCTGATAAAATTATCTGGCCTTATGCCAGCGTTTCCTGTTCATCCTTGTCACCATTTTTGAAATAAACCCATTCCCCTTTTAGACTAACCTCTAAATCTGTGCTTGGTTTGTTGACTGGATACAACCTCAAGTGAGATGTTATGGCAGGAGCAGAAGAGCTTTGCATAATCAAATACCCCAAAATCCTCAATGAGCTGAAGCAATGTTAGGAAGAATGGGCCAAAATGCCTGAAAACCAATGTGAAAGTCTGGTAAAATTCCCACAGGATGGGGAAGGAAAGGAGACAAACTTGAAGGAAAGGAGACCACTTTTTCTCTCCCTAATCCAATTTAGATTTTTTTTAATTAGCATATTTGAGTACTTTTTTTCTCTTCTCTGTCTCAGTTATTTATACAGAGCAGAAATAGTGAGAAATGTGGATGAAGCCACCTGCTCCTGTTTGTCATGAAGTCGTTTGGTGAATCTCCAAAAGAACAAACAACATATTACTCTGAATCACCTTCCTTCCACTCTCCAGTTTATATCTTGTGCTGTTCAAAAATCCTGTTATGTTGCTCAGGATGTTTGATTTCACACACTGCTGTCAGCATCATACACAAGGCGTGTTGGTTATTAGGCTTTTGTCAGCCGACCAGCTTGAAGCTCCCTCAGGGACTGAAGTTAATTAAAACCATCCTTTAGTCAGGACCTGAAATAAGAAACTTTAATTTCAACTAATGAGATTAAAGTTTGGCTATTCTGAGCTTTGGTCCACTTTAAGGCAAAATAACAACACATCTGCACATAAACCGTCCTCACATGTCGGGAGAAACCAGCAGAACGTGGTTCTTCTTTTGCTGTTTTTGCTCTGACTTAAACTGAGGATTGCGTTGATTCAGGCAGACCACAAAAGTCAAGCTCCCACCGTCTCCCAGTACATCAGCTCAGAGCTCAGTCAACTCCCGTCTAAGCGTTCAGTCGGCAAAGTTCAAACAGTTATTTAAGCTTCTCTGCGAGCCCCTTTGCAGCCCACCTCCACCGGAGCTTCGCCTTTTCATTCCCGCTGATTTAATGCCTTGTCTGTTTTCATCGATACTTGCTTTGTTCTGCTCTCCAGGATCGGGTCTCTGCTGCTGCTCTCAATATCCTGAGCTTCTCACGTATGCACATGAAGGGCAGGACCCATTTATGGAGCAGTCCTGTAAAAAAAAAAAAAAGATGTATTTACATATCAGGCCATGATGCCTTTATTAGGTCCTACAATCAGCCTCAAACAAACATTAACATGTTATTCTTTTCACACCATAAACTGCAGGAGTGTCTGAAAAGATGATCTTAAGTTTTTTAATAGAATAGGATGGCCCAAAATAACAGATTTTGAAATTTGATAGGTACACCTTGGAAAATAAAATTGATCTTCAGAGTCAGACAGCAACATGTTTTATAAATGTTGGTCTGTCTCAGTTGCCTCTTGAAACTGTTTAAATCAATCTTTGAATTCATTTTCATAGGTAGTTCTTTTGCCAGATCACTTTCTGAGTGACTATTCTGATTTTCCACACAAAAACCCTCGGAGCATGTGAGTGTTTATTTTTTTCTTTTTTACTGAGGCGCTCTGCACATATATGGATTTATGAAAATTAAAAAAAGGAATATGTTGAGAATTTCTATGAGACTTGTGTGTAACTCCAAACAGCTCTTACATCACAGACCAATCTGATTTTTTTTCTTTTTTTGTCTGCATATATTTTAACAGTTAGTACCATGACTTGGTAAAACCTTTATCCAAGGGATATATAAATATATGCATTTTAATCTTGCAACAGATATTTTCACTTAAAAAAACCTGACAAATCTGATAATCTGTAGAAGAGATCACAATTAAGACCTAGGTTTATAGATTGCCAAAGGGGGACAACTGGGACCAAATAAACCCTGATTATCTTATCGTTTGTGGGTGGCTTAAGTAGCAGCCAGGGACGATCGCGACTAATTCATCATCAGCCAGAGTGAGCACCTGTGATGCTCTGTAAAAGCAGAGGTTTGGGCTTTTTGATGGTCTGGATTAGACCTATTAACACAATGCCAAGAGGAAAAAACATCAGCAATGCCCATTGATCTGGGAAGGGTTATAAAGCCATTTTCAACTGATTAATCAGAATCAGAATCAGGATACTTTTATTATCCCGAAGGAAATTATTTTGTTACAGTTGCTCCATATCAGACACAGTAAGTACTAGAAGAAAAAGAAAAAGCACACAAAATAAAAAAAATTAAATTAAATAAATAGCATAAAAAAGCAAAAAGCCATTGTTTACATGAGAACAACAATAAATAAATGTATAAGTGTACAGATTAAACATGATCAATATGATAATAAGTGAGTATGGATGCATCTACAGCCGGGAGTTGGAAAGTCTGATGGCCACAGGCAGGAATGATCTCCTGTGTTAAATGTGAACCTCCACCATTCCCCAATAAAAAAATTAAAAAAAAAATCTTCACAAGTAGAAGGCATTCTGGACATTTAACTTTATCTTCCCAGGAGTAGATATTCCAATCAGTTTTTTTTTCTTCTTCTTCTCCTCCTCCTCCTCCTGTTTTTTCGCTAATATGAAGCAAAAGATGAGAAAGCAGATGGGAAGAACAATTGGAAAAGAGTTTGTTTGGTCATCTGCCGGATGGATAAAGGAGCAGCTGTTTGATGTTGCAGTAACCATTTTATTTGTAGATTGTAGCTTGTTGGACTCAAACCAGGTCAATAAAAGTGCAGTAAAGACAACAACGACCGGTGGGACAAGGAGAACTGAGCTCCGGTGTAAAGTACTCATATTATACTTTTCCATGTTTTTGATGCCTTTGTCGGGTTATTAAATGAATCATCAGGAGACATAAACTAATGAGTTAAATGTAAACTGTAGTATTCATGACATACTCGGTTAGCAGGGTACTGAGACTGCTCGCTTCTAGGAAGTTTCTTTTTCTAACATCAGCTCTGTGTGAAAACACAGAGGGAAGAACTTGATTGTTTGGTTGTTTTCTCCAAGACAGTTTGCATATAAAAATACAAAAGCTTCAATGTTCATTTTATAATAAGTTTAGGACTCCGCAGCGAGTTTAGGACTTTTCTATCCCAGTGGATCTGGATGTACTTATAATTTAGCTTTTCAGTTTTGTTTCCTAAGTATTTTCTGTTGGAAGGGAAGGTAAGCCGTACCTTTTGTTTATTTTTGTTTTTGTGGGTTTTTATAGCGCAAGGGTTTGCAGGGAGACTAAACCTGGAAATTGGTGCTTTTTCAGTGACAGAAGCTCACAAGTCTGAAATGTCAGATGTGAGTAAACTGTCGTTATGGAAACCTGTTTGTGTGTGAATGTGTCTACGTTTTAGTGCAAACATTTCTCATACAGTCACCATAGTCTTATATTTTTCTCATGTCAGCAAGCATAAAAACATTATTTCACTTCAGCTCATCTCATACTAAAAAAGTCATCTATTCCACTGATTATTAGACCAACACATCTACGATTGTTGGCACATAAGTAGTTCGGCAACAGCTTCATTAGCTTTTCTATTTCTTTCTGTCCCTTGGCAACACAAATTTTCTGACTCATTTAGCATTTTACTACACTTCCCACATCTACAACTACTAACGCAGTTAATAAGTAAAAGAAAAAGAAAAACACCAGTAGATTATTTCCAAATTGTTTGCAACAGTTATGTTCTAAAACACGTGTAAACAAATATTTACGATGAGCACGTCATAAATATTTGTTTGACAACTATGTTGGTGCCCTTTCATTTAAAAAGAACCCACAGGGTTCCTGAAATAACTTGGACCTGAAAAAAGTAATAATAAATGATCATTTACAGAAAATTCACAAATGAAAATCCGATACTTATTATTATTATTATTATTTTGGATTGTTATTCAACAGAATCTTACTAGGAGAAAAAAAGCGAGATAATCACAGGTGTTTTCAGTCTTCAGTCTATTTAAAGGGTTAAAAGTCGTCACTCTGATGTTTGGTATCACGGTCCATCTCCAAGCTGCTTCATGTTCCTGTAGCTACAGACGGAAACTTCATACATTGGTGTCCTTGGAACTGAAGCAAACCCGTCTGGACGTGACGGAAGAGAGCTGAAGACAAGTTAGACAGATGGACAATACCAATGGTAACCAAAGGATCCAGAACAATCTACGAAGACATCCATGGTGGAGGTCAAGGTCAAGCTCCACCAGTGTCAGATTAAGAAGAAGATTGTATCTACTGTGAAACCTGGAGGAGGTTCGGTTCTGGTCTGGACCTGCTTTCCTGCGGCTGGTTCAGGTTCTCAATTCTGTGAAGGTTTGATGAAATCTGAAGACCATCAAGATGTTCTGGAGACAAATGTGTTTGGGCTCAGTCGCAGGTCATGTGACCTCAAACAGGATAATGATCTAAAACACAACTAAAACCAGCCAAGAAACACTCAGAACTAAACATGTGACTGTTCTGAAGTGTCCTGATCTACACCCTGATGAACATCTGTGGAAACATCTGGAACATGCAGTCTGCAGAAGACTAAACTGTGAGCAGCAGATGAGGGAGGGAAAACATCTATTAAACAACATGATGTTGAAAAAACAGAAGTGAGAGGGACCAAAAGAGATGAATAACAAAAAGTCTACTCCAGTTTCTGAGTACATCTAGTCCAAAAGAGAAACCAAATAATTAACCCCCCGTCCCTCAAGAAAAGTGATAATAGTGGTGCTTCCAGAGCCAGGACTTGGAGGGTTTGATTTTCACACTTTGCAGGAGTAAAACTGATCCCTGGAGGACGCCTACATGGAGTGGATTTAATTTGTCCTTGGTCCTGTTTGGTCCTGAATGCAGCATCAGAACCTGCAGCTTAAGTGGGCTGTCAGCCGTTAACATAAGTCTCCTTTATTTTGTCTTTTAGTTGTCATTTATCTCCGTTCCTCATGGCATGGAACAATTCTGGAAAAGTCACCATCACCCTTCCTCTTCAAAACTGAGCTGTAGTGTTCACACACACACACAAACACACACAGACACACACACACACACACCAGCTGAACTGTACATGAACTATCTGTGTGTGTCTGTGTGTGAGTGTGTAATTGTCACT
>JAOWBL010000408.1:0-10639 GCA_028564865.1 Zenarchopterus dispar | reverse complement strand
CACTCCAAAACTACAACAGGAAGAGGTTCATTTCCAGCTCTACACACACAGAAGGTAACAAAGAGATGATTAGGATTAAAGTAAGACAGGCGTCAGTACCTTTTCAGGACTTTGGGTCAAGTGGTACACAAAATCTGGTCCATTCTCCTCTGCAGTTCGAAGGCATCGGGTCGGTCCTGAGGGTTGACAGCAAGCATGTCCAGCAGCAGCTTCCTCACTTCTGCCGACATGGGTGACCGATGTCTGTGTGGGATGTTCAGGACCATCTTTGGGTTCTCAAGCAGCGCCTCGCCCACCGGAACAATGTCGTCTCCCTGCCTCACGTAGGTTCCCAACAGCTCCCGCTTTGACTCGCCGTCCACAAAGGTGATCCTCTCCAACATGGCCCAAATGACGATGCCCAGGGCAAAAATGTCGGCCTTGGCCGTGTAGTGGCCCTCCCACACCTCAGGAGCCATGTAGAAGTCAGAACCACAAGCAGACGACAACCAACACTTGTTGAGGTTGACGTTTTTGCTCTTTTCTTCTCCTTCTTTACCATCCCTGGTGTTTCCCAAACCAGCACAGACTTTACTGAGACCAAAGTCGGCCACCTTGAGGACTGGAGACCCAGACGTCTTGGAAATCAGAATGTTATCAGGTTTCAGGTCTCTGTGCACAATGTTGTTTTCGTGCAGGAAAGCGACTGCGCTGGTCAGCTGCAGCATGAAGCTACTGTTGGTTCGCTGGTTGGGCCGCCGGGACAGAATGAAGTGGTTGAGATCTCCACCTTCACAGAACTCCATAACAAACCACAGGTAACACGGCTCTTCTGGAGGACCGAGCACCCTCTCACCTGCAACAGCAGCACAACAATGTTCAAATGTTCTGTCAGTTTAAGGTCATTGTGAACCCTTTCAAGTTGGAAATAAATCAGTATGGAACCAGGAGTTAAGAGCCAAGAGAGCATAATCAGTCTTATTTTCACATAATATAGCTTGCTGTGTTGTTTAGTGTACTAACTGAATGCTGCGACCAGCTCTACATTGGCCTGGAAGGGTCCAGGGGTGAAGGCCACCAACTGACAGAGCTGAGCTGACAACCAAATCCCAGCATGACCCAATGCCAACAGTGTCTCTATTGACCACCAGGGGCTGGCTACAAAATCAAGTCAAACCACACTGATTACCATGTTAAAATTTCCAACTTTGCAGTGGAAGTAAGCATATTTATAGTTCAAAATATTGCTTTGGTCACTGTAGTTAGATTTCACATCCATGACAGCTGTGGAGAGGATGATATTTTTTGGTACCACATCAGGCAAATTTATGTAAAGCAAAAAATGTATTTATGATATTGAGTGTAGCCTTTTGATTGACAGTTGGCTCAACCGATGGTGCTTCCTCATCAGTCATGGTCATACTACGAAGATTAGCAACATAATCAGTTTGTACTCATAATGTCTGCTAAATGTAGTGGTAAATGTATTGGTGAGATTGCTACTGAAACAACTTCTGAAAAAGCCTATTCCCCTACAAAGCTGTTCTGACAGCTATGCAGCTTTTCCAGAGTGGACTGGCAGGAGGAGGTGGTAGGTAGCTTTGATTGACATGTGGGCGTGTTTGTCCCACCCATTTGCCCCCTGGTGCTGGGTAGTACAAAGAAATCAACGTTTGGTGGATTCAGTTCTCTCCAATGTGACACACCCTGTACGTCTGAAGTCTGACTTCAAAACAGGGCTTTAAAAAGCCGTGACGTCACCGTGGGTTTGCCAAGTTCTTTTCATACACTCAACCTTATTTATGAGCACCTCCACACGATAAGAACTACACAGGCGAGGACCTTCTCGTTTTGAAGTAACACATTAAGGGCACTCTCGTATTCGTGTGTACAAAACTAAAGCCAGCTAAAGCTTCCACGAAATCACGTGAGCCGGACAGAGCTACTCACGAACGCTGACACGCTATTACTTTTAGAGGAATGGCTGTGCTTGCTGCTTCCTGCTTGACCCCCACCCCCACAGAGGGACTCACCTTTGAGAGACGTCTCCACCAGACACAGGTACGGCTTGGACCGCTTGTTTCCGTGGCTCATCTTCTGGGCCAGGCCGTTTCTCTGCAGCACGCATTCCTCCAGCTGCACCACATTTTCGTGCCGTTTCTCCAGGCTCGTCAGCGCCCAGAACTCCCGCAGGGCCAGCTCCACGTTCTCCGGAGCGTCGCAGCGCAGCTTCTTCACGGCCACCCGGGCCCCTGACCGGCGGGCCACGGCCTCATACACCACCCCGTACGTGCCCCGCCCGATCTCCCGCAGCAGGCTGTAGCGGGGAGCGCCGAGGAGGCCGAAGCCCTCCATGTCATGGTCTGCTTCCGGGTTCCTCACGCTCAGGCACCGCAGCGCACCGGAGGGGTGGCCCGGTCCTCTGCGCCACTTTCTACCACTACCTACATCCATACGACCACGCGGACTCCGACCTGTTCAAGCGGTCCGTGGAAACGCTTACAAACATACTGTTGTCCAACTTGTCTCGAGCTTTCACGAACAAACCGGAGGAAACTTGTTCCGCAGCGTGGGTCGGCCGACGTGAGAGGCGGGTAAACACGGGCGGAGCTACGGTCACGCTGGATACGTAATAGGACAAACTTCCGCTCCAGAGTTTTCAAAGTAAAACGAGGAGGGTTGAATAAGTTTCGTTTCTTTGTAATTTAGAAGTTAAAATCCTTTCAAACTGTAAAATGGCCTAAATCAGGGGTGTCCAAAGTCGGTCCTCGAGGGCCAGAGTCCTGCAGGTTTTAGACGTGTTCCTGCTTCAACACACCTGATTGTAATTAAAGATCATTAACAGGGTGTCATCAAGGTCTGAACAAGTCTGTCAATGTCAGTCATTTATGTCCTGGTGTGAAGAAGCAGGGAAACGTCTAAAACATGCAGGACACCAGGACTGACTTTGGACACCCCTGGCCTAAATGGTGGAAACGTAACCGGTCACACTGTAAAAGAAAATAGATTCGATTTTTGAACCTGAACTTGGGATTCCAATCAGCTATATTAGATCATTTTCTCATGTGTCAGGTCCAGAAGTGAACTTGAGAAAATAGGATTTTTTTTTTTTTTTTTAACAGTGTGATGTGTCAGAAATTAAACGTTTTCCAGTGAAAAACCTAGATGAATTATGTTGGATGAAATGTCCAACAAATATACACAAAATCTTTCCAAGATGTGAGATGTAAGCATTGCAGGATGTAACAGTACAGATGGTGCAAGGCATAATTCACTGAAATCCCTTCACAGTGAAGTACTTATACACATGCACACATTTGTTGGTAGTCTTCACTTAAAGCAAAAGAAAAAGTTCTACAGTGGTCACTGAAATAACTTGAAATCAATGTCTAAAATCCAGTTTCCTGCCATAAAAGAGGAAGTGTTAACGTTAACATGGCTATATGTATTCCCTTTGAGCTAAGGCTGCCAGGTAATGGATTACCAGAAACAAGTCTTTGCACCCAAACTCCAAATGGACTTGTACATGAGGTCTGGGCTTCATGTTACTCTTGACTTTTTCTGCACCCATGCACCGGATTCTCATTTGTGCTTGATCATCTCATTCACATCTTGTAAGTTGTTGTTACTGTGTGTCAGGGAGATTTATGGATTTAGTCTGCCATGAGGTGAAAGGCGGGCAACACCTGGTCAGCTGCCCATCACAGACACAAGCAGATAAATGATCAAAGAGTTTACAGTCATCTAAAACGTCATGTTTTAGGATTCTGGGATTACCCAGAAAAACCTCAGACAGAAAGACGCCAGTTGGGATTTGAGGCAGCAACCTTCCTGCAGTAAGGAGGCAGTGCTGACCACTACTAAAGAATCCTGGTTGATAAGACCAAAACAAACAACATAAAGAACTGATGAATATATTTTAATGTTGTTTCCCCATACATTCACATACAGATATATTCAAAATAAACAAAGACTAAAATATATACAAACTTCCAAACACAGAATTTTGGTCCATTCCTGATCAGTACATAAATATAAATAGAAATTTTGGCTCACAGTTCAAGTTCAAAGAATAAGTAAAACACTAAAACAAAAGCATATTTGTAGCATCAATAGATTATCATGATATACCACTAAAACTGTCACAAAAGTGAGGCTTTTTCAGAGAACAATAAACAATAAAAACGAGTACACTTTTACATTAAATGCATTAAGCAGCAGTTTTAGTTTTTTTTTCTGTGCTTGACATCTGTAATTTTGAAGACTATGGTGATGTCACTGGAATGGCTGGTGTCTGGATTTGGTAGTTTTCAACTGCTATCACAAAACAGAATTGAATTCAACTGTAAATGGCGACATCTGTAGGAAGTCAGACGTGATCAGTTCTGAAACAAAGCTCCTTTTTCCTGTGGGCTTTCAGCTTTTTTCACTCGTACACAAACGTCCAGTAAGGATGGATGGATGCATGTGTGATGCACTTTATTCAGGGCTTCACTTCTACATTAAGACACATTAATTTAAATAAAAAACAGTAACTGATCAATAAACAGGAGCAGATCACTGAGTGGAGGGGAATTCATAGAAATCTACACATTTAAGCTTCACAAATCAATGAAAAATAAAATGTAATCAATAAGACTTGAACAGTGTCTTCTGTCAAAATGTCAACAATGCTTGTTGTTGGAGATTAAAAAGATGTGAGAAAATCTTAACATCTTCCATAAAAATGCAGAAAATGTCACTGTAAAAACATGTGTGAAGTGCTGATTCTGAAAGAGTGGTCGGTCAGATGGAAGAGCTGAGCTTCCACCTCAGCCCACTGAGATCCTGTCGGCCTTCGTCACGGCGTTGTGGCGAGTGTAATGTTCCAGCAGGTGCTTCCAGGTTTTACTGCACCTGAGCACCTTCTCGTTACCTGAAAGAGAATTCAAGCAACACAATGCAGATTAGTGCGTGTTCAGATTTCAATGTACTCCACCAAGTAAACTTGTATAATAACACAGGTTTCTGCATAGTTAGAGGTGTATTTCTTTTGACTGACAGCAGCGTTGCAGTCTGTGGTGTCAGAGAGCCAGCTGTAACTCTAGCCTTAGGTGTGGTTAGTCAGTCATATGGTGTCTAGCTTGTCAGGAATAGTTGATCAGTTGCGGTGCATCTGACAGTGGGGCTGCATCTGGTTTGTTAATCTGAGACAAACCAGGAACTGAGTTTCTCAACTGACCACCCGGATGTCCAACTTCATACCAGAAATAAACATATTTGGAGTCTGGTAAATATGACCAAAACCAAGACTAGTTTTAGTCTCCACAGCCTAACTTTATGTCCATGACAACATTGTATAAAGCTATAAATGTATGCATAATTAGGTCTTTTGACTGACAGAGGTTATGTGTCAAACAGTTAGCTGTCACTTTAGCTACTTAGCACCAGTCAACTTCAGAGCTTAATTAAAGACAGCGTATAATCATTCTTATTTTAAAGATAATATGGCTTGTTGTGCTGCTAACTGTATTAAGTACAGTGGTTCTGGTTGACCTGGAAAGGTCTGGTGATGAAGTATATCAAAGCAGAAGTAAGCAGCAGTCTTCCCCAGGGCTGACTGGAGAGCTGCCTTCATCTTTTACCTCATGCACCAGCGGGAGCAGCTGGCTCCCCTGCTCAAGCAGCTGGCTCCCCTGCTCAAGCAACTTTTGCTTGGCACCATTTCAGGACCCTTCCAAGTTAACTAACTGTACCACTAGTCAATGGGTAGTTGAGCAGTACAGAGCGCCTCGGCTGGTACCATTGCTAGGTTTCCTGGGCCGCAAGGCTTGACAACTCAAAGTTTCCAGACTCTCCATTGAAATAAAGTCTTTGCATAATGCTGCTAAACAAAATCACATGCTTTTGGACCAGTCATTGGCAGCTGAAGGTGGGATTTTTAATAGAATTGGAGATATATTTCTGATGTTAGTGGGCTGTGACTCATGTGGTTTCGTATTTAAATAATCTTCTCCAGACTCAGAGAGAGCAACACCTCTGACCATGGTTTTGGTTGATTTCTGTGTTCTTGGAAAAGTTAACACTGCTTTTGATCGTTTCTGTTTTCTGGTTTATTTTGCTGTATGATGCCTTGTTTATGTGTCTTGATGAGGGATAGTACTGCTTCTTTTACACATGATGCTTTTTCACGCTTTCTGCTAGTCAGAAAAAAAAATCTTTGACGTTCATCGCTAAGCTGATCCACCTCATTGCATGATTCAGAAAGTACTTTAAGCCAAACATTCACTCCAATCCTCTTGTACATAAAAGAAGCAGCTGTCTCACCGATGATGCACAGTCCAACCTTGGCTCTGGTGATCGCCACATTTATCTGGTTGGGATCACCCACAAAGCCCACGTTTTTGGACAACCAAGCACTGTCCGGTTCATTCATTATCTCTTTACTTGGAAGGGAGCACACTGTTGATAAAATGACGTAACACCATTCACTTCCTGCAAGAAAAATGATGATTTCAACTTGAGGATTTTCATTTTTGTGGAAAAAAGTATTGAATACGTCTGCATAAATACATTTTAACCACTAGGTGACTGCAATACCTGAATAAGACAATAACACTCTAAAAAAAAACTTGGAAATATGGCTCAAATTACTGAATTATTTCATTATCTTTTGCATGCAAAAGGGTTAGAATGTACATCTCAAGTATCAATGCAGAAGTGACACACAGAGTTGTCCAGTACAACAGTTTTACTGAGCAGAGCGGGGAGCTCTTTAGACAAAATAAGACAAAGTTCTCAAAACAACGTGTAGGGCAGTTAAACCCAAACTGCACAGACACACGACTGGACTGAACTGAGTGTTCTCATAATAAACTCACAGAGTCACTGCTAGTTTTCCATCACAGTTGCGATTATAAGTATCTGGTACTACTCGTTGTTTCAGCTTTGTTAGCAGAGTAGGCGACTCAGATGATACTTTCATTTCATGGTTTTAAAGCAACAATATAATTTTTCACCGCTAGTGGGTTTTATTGAGTTCTCAGTTGTAGTTTTTGATTGGAAACACACACTACTGGTCCGGAAAAGAATCGGACACTCAACAGAACACTAAGAAATATCACAACTATTGTCCTGAGTGAACTGTATAAAACACTGACTGTAGAATATTTTTTATCAAGCTTCCAATTTATTATGATCTAGGCTTTAAAGTTATGCAAAAGTTAGTGTCCCCGTTTTTCTGTCAAATTACTGCAGAATTCCTACATTATAAAAAAATGAGATTTAATATGACTGTGGAAATATAAAGGTAATCAGAATATTTTTGTAAGGGGACTGAAGGATGGATGGGAATCAGATCTCCAACATCTGGATTGTCTTCCTTCTGCTGAACAGTTTGTCATGAGAGGGTGGTGCTTGAACAGTACTAAAATAATAAGCCATAAGCAATTGTCTTACCCCTGGGCTCCTCCAGGCACAGAACCACCACAGGCAGCTGCTGTTGTGGTGGACTTTTAAAACTGCACCAATACTTATTCAACAAAGATGCAACCAAAAAGACAAAAAACAATAACGTGGGCAGTACCAAGTAATGCATGCTGCAACGGTTGTAGGTCACATTTAGCAGCAAGAAGTTGAAGTAGTGGTTTTCTAGCCTTCTGAGGGGATGTTGGCTCATTCTAGGCACTGAGATGTAGGTTTTCCATTTTTGTGTTTCCCTGCCATTACAATGCCCAATCTTTTCTGGGGCAGGGTTAAGAGTTAAACCTGCTGTGGTCAAATTATTATTCTTTTATTATGATTTTACACGAAAATAAGGTTGTCCTATTTAATTTTAATTTCTGTTACAGCTCAGCTTCAGTCATCACTAACAAGTACCTCAAGAAGAAAGCAAAGCTACCCCAAAAAACCCAGAACCAGCTGGAGCTGTGTGGGTACACAGACATGGATGATGAGTGATGCTCAGCTTTCTCCAAACTAACATCAGTTTCTGCAAAGACATACCTTGGCTTTTTATGATGGTGGTCACGGTGATGCCAGCCAGATTCTTCCTCTTCAGCTCCTCTTTGATCTCTGACACTTGGGCATTGTAGGGTGACAGAACCACAATATCCTTCTGCTTCACTTTTCCTCGGTCCACCAGCATTTCAGCAATCGCAGCCTGCAAAAAAAGCATGCCAAGATTAAAACAAAAAGGGTGTCAGAGAAAGCTCCACGAGGCTTCCATAAAGAAACGTTTTTGTCTTCAGCTAATGAGGAGTCTGGTATGAGATTATATGTAGTTTCCATTGGGTGAATCTGTGACAATGTGAACACTTTCTGTAGACTGACAGCCGTAAGTGTGACATCATCTGCAGCTACAGAAACAAATATGAACTCTCCTGTAGCCACAGCCTCAGAAGTTTGGTTCTGGTTCATGAGTTCATGTGTCGGTTTTAAACAATTGTACTATTTTTTTTCCAGACAATGTACAGTAAAGGTCAAAATTATTCTCTACCTTTATGAAATAAAACAAAAGCATTAAGTGTTCCCTGGAAATGACAGCAACCAAATGTGTTTATAGTTTGTTGCCTGTCAGACAGGCTATGCTACGGATTATTCATAGTCTCTTCTGGTGGCTCCAAACAAAGTTGCCTCGTATCTCTTGAGGGATCTAAACTCATTCTTTCATGGATAATTGTTCCAGATCACCCAGATTGGTGGTTTCAGAGTATCAACATTTATTTTGAGCTCCCTCCTTGCTGATTGTGAACAGGACTGAAATCTGACAGTCGATAAAGTTCTAAGACTTTGACTGTCCTTCAAAACGTTTCGGATTAATTTAGATGTATAATTTGGCCATTGTCTCAATGGAAGACCCAGTGCCAACGTAAAGCTGGACTGGCAGCAGATTTCTTTGCATTATTCCTCATAATATCAAAATAATCCTCTTTTTTCATGATCCGTGCCCCTGAAGGCTACCTGAAGCAGCAAAACAACACCACAGCTTCAGGCTTCCGCCCACCATGTTTCACTATGGGAGCTGTTTTGGGGCTGAAGGCTAAACAAAAGCAGCATCCATGTGTCCAAACAGCTCAAGCCTGATCTCATATGCCTGAGTTTCAAGCCGTTTTTTTTACTTTGTTGGCATGGTGAAATTACTTCTTCATAAAAATGTAACAGAAGTCTCATGGAGTCATTTCAGTAAGTCTCAAATGATGATCAGGTGAGGTTTGAAAGCAAAAATCATTTTGACTACTTTAATTTTCACCACATTTTAAAGCAAACTTAAATGTCTACTTTGTACTCAAAAGTGAACCAAATATTGGGTTTAAACATTGAGGAAGGTTTTATGATGTAAAGTCTTATGGACAATGCAATCACTGGTCCTTTATTTTGGGAAATGTTCCACAGTTCTTTGGGAGTTCATCTTTTTGACCACAACTGTTTTTTTCCCCCTAATTTTACATTATTTTTGCTGTTCTATGGGGGATGATTTGTAGTTCCATCCACAGCACAGATAATAGTTGTCTTAAATGCAGGATCCACCTGCATGTTTGCTTTAATTGAACTGATCTTATGTGTTTTCCTATAACTTTCTAGACATGAACAGAAAAGTGTGGGTGTGCAGTATAGTACCACTTTGTCTCTCTCCCTGCGGTTGGCCTTGGAGTTGTTGTTTCCCTTGGCGGTCTTGACAACTAGACGAACAGTCTCGCCCTTGACATGGCCAAATACGACTCTCATCCTCCTGCTGTCAACAAGCAGGACACTGCTCGGACACCTCACTTCAGTCCTCAGCCTATCATTATAAAACTCTTTCGATGGAAACATGCAGATTTCCTCGTGCTATCAAAGAACAATACATTAAAATGAATATCACACTTGATCCACCACAGTTGTAACGTGCATGTGTAATCCTCTCACCATTCTGTACTGGATGTCCAGCATCACAGTTCTTTTTTCATGAAGTTCGGTGTAATAACGCTCAAAAAGAGACTTGTCCATTCCCAGCTTCTTCACGTGCTCATTTTTCACGATGGGTCGCAGCTGCTTGTGGTCACCAATAAGAACAATCTAAAAGCCATAAAATGTACACGATGTAAATCTGAAGCCTTTCGTCTTATCAGGATAGATAAACAAGTCTGGTTCATAAATCTATGAACCAGAAGAATATGATTCAAATAAAAGCTGATGTATGTATAGCTACACATCAAAATGTTAAAATAAATCATTCACATGAATGTAAGTGGATCAAGAATAAACTAGATTAAGCAGTTCCTGGACAGGAATTCATTGCTGGTACTGTTCGTTTCTGGTCTCTTGCTTATTGATGAAAAATTTCAGATAAATCCCTTAAAGAATGTGCTTAACATAGAAAAGCTTTGATTGATTGTGAATTATGACTGCTAGTCAAAGGTTTCCATGGTGATGAGCCATGAGTGTCAGTTAAGGAGTTTCCATGGTGACCTAAATGTCAAACATTCTATTTGACTTAGACTGAAAATACATTTTAAACATTGGTCATGTCCAAAACCACTCCTTAATGACTATAAAGTCCAGCAGTCCAATCTTGCTGTTTTGTAGTGGTGTCCAAACATGTCATGAAAAATCTAGCCAGTTACTTAACCTGGACGGCATTACTTTGGCCTCCAGTGACACTGTGAGGAATCTTGGAGTTATTTTTGATCAGAATATGTCC
>JAOWBL010000407.1:0-17654 GCA_028564865.1 Zenarchopterus dispar | reverse complement strand
GTGGTGGGGGGGGGGGGGGGGGGGGGGGGCATTCTCTGCAGTCCTGCATGCCACTAGAAGCTTTAAGATAAAAGGGTTTTACATTTAAATTATGTGACTTTCTTAGGACCTTGTTCAGTGGTTTTCATGAAGAATTAATTCATGTATTTCCCTCTCATTATATCCACATTAAATTCAAGATTGTGCTGCTGTTGCACCAGGACAAAATAATTTGTCCTTCAACTCAAGATTGTCTCACACATTGATAATAATAATAATAATAATAATAATAATAATAATAATAATAATAATAATAATGGAACTTTGAGGGTAACTCACAGCCTACTGAGACTAACAGACACTTCATGGACAGGATAATTAAACATTTTGCTGCTCGGCACAGCTTTGCTGTAAATTGGATATTAGCAAAGCCAGACTGCTGCTTTGGTGCCGTCATCGCCCCAAAATGAGCTGTTTTCTTTGAAAAGAAGTGAAGGCGGCATTTTCAACTTTGTGCTGAGCTCTCGCTTAGATCATTTTAAATCGCTGATTCCTCTGAAGTAACAAACACATTTGTTGATAAGAGCTTATCTAGAGGCCAGAGGGGTCAGGCAAAAGTGACTCTCTTCACCAGCTCTGACTTGTGTATATTTCCTAGAATAAATTTTTTATGTCACACCCACACACTGCTGTGGGCTAATCTTTTTTTTTTTTTTTTTAAATCCTTCACATCACTTGAATAACTTGAAAATGTATATCACGTTATCTTAGATGTCACGTATATCTTAGTTTGTGTTGTTACCTTATTAGACAATGTACAATATGTCCTCTTGAAGCAATGAAGGCACAATTGTGTTGTTGCATGAACAGCTAAATTGTTTTATACTTATTCTGCCATTATCATCCCTTTAAGACTAATTGTTCCTCATAAATCTATTCCAATTGATGCTTTATGGGGCAATTTAAATCATGAATCAAGCAAAATGCTAATTTGTGTTGTCTATCCAGTAATTGCAGGCAATTATTACAAAAAAAATCTCTTGTCATTTAATTGAAGATAATACAATCATGAGATGGTGAAGCAAAGATGATAATTTCAGTAAATATACATATCAAAAACCCTACTTTGACTATCAAGTGGTTCTGCTTGACGTCACTGCACATTGAGGGAGATAATATCCCATCTGACCCAGACCAAAAAAAAAAAAGACAGATAAATTAGTCTGTTGCTTTTGTTTCTTTTCCACATGAGCCCACATAAATCTTCACATGACATATTTGGAAGTTTATCTACAACTCCATCCTCCGAGAAAATGAAGAGCTTGATAACTTGGAGCGTCACGTCCTCCTTTATGTTCCATTGATAAGTCAGCTGAGGCGCACCGAGCCTCACCGCAGCGAGACCCTGAAGGAGAGCACGTCTTTCATCGGCGCCTGAGTGCATGTGAGTCAAGCCGTGGAGGATCTAAAAGCCCTGAAGGAAGAACCGAATCCGGAAAAACAAGTGGAGGCTCAGATGTTTTATGTTTCATACTCACTTGAAGCATCTGAATGTACATGAGGAGAAATGTCCCCAGCACTCTCAGTGTGTGTTTTTATCTCTCTCTGTGTGTGTGTGTATGTGTGTGTGTGTGTGCTGTCATCATTCTGAGCAAACAGACGGAAAGATGAGCTGAAAAATGTCATCATGTGGGGGCACATATCATTAAAGTCCTTGAGACTGAAGAAAGTTTGAGGAAATGAGTGATTGTATTTTAATAGATTAAAAAGGCATTCAGATGATTATGTTCTTTAATCAAATAGAAAAAAGTTAACAGATTGAGGAGATTAAATGTGTTAAGAACAGTCATCTGAAAATTGAAATTTAGTTCCTGAGGGATTCCAATTCGCCGCTAATTAAAAGTGGAGTCTTTCAGTCAAGGTTTGACAATGATATTTTGCAATTTGCTAGAATATTTCTTTTCATATTTCAATTGTCTCGCCTCCAAGCAACAGGGGTGCTGTTTTTAGAGTCAAGAGTGCACCCTCGCCAAGGAGGTCAGCTCCAGCAGGATGCCAGCAGACGTCCTGCGCTAAATTTTAATGAGCTCTCTCTGAAGTTTGCTTTCTGTGTTTTATTAGAAGAAACGTAATCACGGTGAGACCCGGGCAATTTGTCCAGCAGAATAAAATGAAAAGGAAATCTGTTCTTTAACATACAACACTGGAATCCTCAAGGGTGCTTACATTTATTTAGAAAATTGATCCAACTGGAACCGAAATGTCAACCATCAAAATAATTGTTAGGTTTGAGGGGATATGTGAGTGTTTTTCTTTTCTTTTATTGGTTTGATCAAATCACAAATTAAAGAACAGAATCAAGAAATTTATTTTTGGTACCTTGCCCTCACCTGGCCATGCTAATCGTTTTTCTCTTAGATACAATAAATTATTCTGGTTTCTCTGGATTTGACTTTGATTTCCAGAGGGCAGTACTGTACCATGCAGAAGAAACTGCCTCTGGAAGCATGTGACATATAGCCAGAGTGACAGCTGGACTATTGACAAACTTGTTGATATGAGGTGTTACTAGCAGTTCTGCAGCTATTTTGGTTGATTTTAATAGAATCATCAGCTACACCCCATCTCTGCTAAATTACAGTTAGTTCAGTTAGTGAGATTAGTCCAGTGAGGTAGGGATGCCACCAGATACATTTCTCGAGGGAATTTTTGCGAAGTGCATCGTCTAACATTCCTCAGGAGTAAAATATGTAAAAGTCATAAGCCACAAGAAGGGATATGCACAAAGTTTAAAAATAGCTATGTTTGGTAATAAGGTTCAGTTAGAAGTGAGGGTTTGCAGATCACCGTATAAGCAGGAGAAGGCTGATGTTACTGTCGTCACAATCGCAGATAACATTCAGGATCAATACTGTTCCTGCACTGCAGGGTACGATCAAATTATTTCATTTTTAATTAGTGTAATTTGAAAAGACATAACTTCAGATCTACTGCTATGTATCTACTAGCAGATCTGAACTTATAGTAGCATATAACTTCAGATTAACTTTAAGCTTTCTATAGATTTGAAGTCATGAAGATATGATACTGCTAGCTACTTAGCATTAAATCTAAAGTTCTAACCTTGCTTCTGGGGTTTGGTGTCTGTTATCTGAGGTAACCCTCGAGGCTAGTGGTACTCAACTTTTAGCTTATGTTAGCTATAGCTAGCTAACTTGAAATGCTGTATTGCTGCATAACAGTTGTGATTGTTATCAGATGCATTAATTTACCCTTTTTTTTTAGGCATAAAGACCATAAAAGAGTGTCTAAGTCCAAAATGGGAAGCAGAGCTTTTAGTGTTAATTTAGACATGAAATGAAATGCTGACTTTGTTATGGCCTTTAAATCTAGACTTAATACCTTCCCTTTTGAAAGCCAATGGCTGATTTCATGTTTTACTACACTAGTTCATTTATACTATACTTTTATGCATGTACCATTGTTTCAGCTTGTTTTTTATGTCAATTTGTCACCTGTTGTTGTTTTATGTTTTGTTTTATTTTGTTAAGCATTTTGAGCTGCATTTGTGTTTCAAAGGTGGTATATAATTAAAACTGAATTAAAACAGATATAAATGAGAAGTAAATTAGTCTGATTCATTGAAAGAATGCTGTCATATCTGTGAAACATGGTGGGGCTGTGTCACAATTTGGACATTTAAAATTTATAAGGAAATTTAAAAGGAAAATATCATAATATTTGCCTATAAACTGTTGAAGATAAATAAATATTTTGGAAGAATAAAAAAAGCAGAAGTCTGAAACATTTACTTGTGCTCTCATAAAATGCCAAAGGGGGAAAGTATTAGAAATATCTTAGGAAGTTATTGTTGCTGCCCATTTTTTGGGGAAGGCTTATAAACCATTTCCAAACAATTTGACATCTGTTATTCTGCAATAAGAAATGATTTTCCTAAGTCAAGAACACATAAAACTTCAAAAACCTTTCAAGGTCAAACTATAAAATGCTGAAAGAAATTGCAAAAACCAGAGCTCAACCTTTCAGAGTTCAAGTTTTTCCTGATAAAAACTTCCTCAATGGCGACTGAATCCTTGACACATTGTGTCAGCATTTTGGCTTTTTTTTTTCTTCAATAAATTTACACAGGTTTATACTGTATGTCATTTGTTCATTCAAGGTTTTATACTCAATTTTCAAGCTTTCCCAAGCACAAGACCTCTTTTCCAAATAAAAGACCATACAAATTTTTATTCCCCGTGAACCTGTAGAGGATTCAGCAGGTTTGAAAGATGGTTTAATTTTTATGGGGACCATTTTAATTTTTCTTTTCTTTAACACTTTAAATCTTTTTAAGTTCAAGGCAGTAACCTCTCAGAGATGCAACATTCAAAACCAAAAGAGAAACCTATAATGTGAAAGATTTCCCAATCAAGACATCTCTGAGAAGGGAACGTTCCACTTACCTTTTGTTGTGGAAATAAGTATCTGAGACCTCTGTATAATACATTTTAACCACTAGGCGACCTTAATATCTGAATAAGACTGAAATAATAAAATAGCTCTCTAAAATAAAGACTTGGCAATATGGCTCAAATTAGTGAACTATTTGAATTATTTGACCTCCAGAATTATTTGATTAGCTTTTGCATGCAAAAGGGTCAAAACGTACATCTCAAGTTTCAATGCAGAAGTGACAAGTAATTCAGAACACACAGAGATTTAAACAGAGGCAGAAGCTTCATGCTGACTGTCATAACAATCTTGCTATGCAAAACAACAGCTGCCAAGATACCAAACCAAGGACAGAGACAGACTTCCAGTAAACTGCACTCATGACCTTGATCAGAGTGTCCAAGGCTAATAATTCCATCACAATTCCCAGTTTTTTTTCTATAAGAGCAAAATCTGTATGGATATGTATTAATCTTAAGCCCTTATTGAGCATGCAACAGAGAGATGACTATAATACTGGGAGTATGAAGGAGTAAAATAAAGAAATCTTGCTAGACTGCAGAGTCAAAGTATGCTGCCATGAAGTCCACAAAGCCCACAAGATGCGAGCTAAGAAGGAAACCAAAAACCAGCAGAATTTACCTCTACAGCCTCCTCCAAGTCAAACCTCTAGCCCCAATTTTGACAAGGAACTAGTAAAAGACTTCAAGGTACTAACTACACTAAATTATCAGGTAAAACCCCAATGAGGAAACCTCGGAGAACCACTAACTACAGAAATAAAAGGGAACATGAATAATCATGAATAAAATGTAAAGCACATTACAGTTCTGTTCTGCTCAGAACTAGAGCCAAAAGCAAGGAGTCATACGGCAAAATAAAAATAATAATAAAAAAGAAGATCACATAAATTAATCATGTAAGTCCTTCAGCAACACCTTAACACCATTTAAGTGATATTCTTTCAATGACACTGGATTCCAGGAGCCAGAGTCAACACAAGTGCGTCTCTAATTATATGATATCCAACCTAAATCATAGTGTCCAAGACTAATAATTCCATCACACCTTTGTAATAGTATTCTTTACTATCCTTTAAGATAATCTTCATTGGCCATAAATGAGCCAATGTCAAGACATTTATGTAAACAGATTCCATATCTAAGATACACAGGGAGAAAAATACTGTTTTCCCCAAATCCCCAATGTCAGACTACATTTATTAATGAAAAAAAAGAAAAAAAAAAAAAAAGAAAGACAGTAACAATCTATTGCCTTAAGTTATTGGCCAGGATGATATCAGGGCAGCCAACAAATTCCAATGTTTTCTGCTGCACTTTCTCACCCTTAGGGCCAGTCAGTATACTAAGCAATGCCATCTTTATTTTTTTGCATTAAATGTTTTTACTGGTCATATATTTCATAAGGAGAATGAATTTAAAAAAAAAACATTGCTGTGATCAATAGATATACTGTCTTTGAGAAAATGAAGACTGGAAAAAGGAGGCTAGATCACCAAGAGCAGAAAGGGTAAAGAGAAACGTCAAAGTGCTCTGAAAAAGACAAGAGTAATTTCACTGACTCACTTTCGGATTTATCGATCTTGAGAGTAAACGCACCCAGAAGGGTTTGGACCTAACTGCAAAGCCTACAGTAGATTTCCTTTTGCTTTTTATCAGGGGTGGTTTGCAGTTGAAGAGGCTCATTTTATTTTAAGTGAATATCGCTTTAATAATAAAATAAAAGATTCATCAGATTTCATCAGATGAACTTATCCTTTTTCTTTCCCACACTGAAACTAAATTTAATTAGTTTTGGGGGTTTTTTTGACTGAGAAGTAAAGAGTAAGACTTCAAAATTGTCTATCAATGAAAAGCTTAATCCATTTGAAATATTATATTTAGCAGGTTGGACAGAAATATGACCAATTTAATTCAGTTTCTGATCATTCGTAGGTAGTTTTATGTAAACAAATTTAAAAAAGATCTGACTTGAAACACTACTTCAATCTGTTTCCGTTTAATTCAAAAAGTAAAGCTGCTTTAATTCTTTGTTTACCTGTAAATTGTTGTTGTGACTTTTTGTAAAGATCTTATTGAAACAAGACAAGAGACCATCTGTGATTTGCAGCAGGCTTGACACTTTTTGATGAGTTGACTTGTGAGTAATCAGTACTTCTATTGCATTTTCACTTGAAGTGGACACAGTGGGCTTTTCTGTGTTTTTGCTCTCATCTAAAATGTGTAAATGTTGAATTCTTACTTTAAATTTCATCATGGACTCATCAAGAGTCATGCATGATGTGCTGGATTTCTATGCAAAAATACTACTCATCCAAATCACTCAAACTCTGGGGTTGAAGATTTTATTTTGGGACTAATTACAACATAAGGTTTGTCTGGATTGATGAGATTGTACTGGGCATGAGAAAGACAACTTCTGGCTGTGTATCATGATGCCAGTAGGCCCAGACTTCCATACTACAGATGCAACTCCAACACAAACACATGTAGTTGGATTTCTGGACTTGTCCTTGTTGAAAATGTAAGCGTTTTCCTCGGGGTTTAGTCTGCCGTAGCTTGGTTTGGAGCGATGTGTTTTGTTCTTGAACACAGTCCTCAAGAAAAACATGCAGAAATTTGATTATTTAGAAAAGAGTTGAAGCAGCTGAAAGGATCTTTTACAGTTGCTTAGCTTACAGGATCTTATGGGGATTTGTTAAATAACTTTTACAACATTGTCTAACATGCACTCTTGTCTGGTCTCTTGCTCAGTCATTCTTTCATTTTCTCTTCCATCATTAACTTCCTTGAGTCTTAGTCACCTTTGGCTTGGAAGCAGAGGTGACATGATACTCACTGTAGCTCTGTGAACTAGTATCATTATTTTTGATGTGTGACATGGTGCTTTAACCAACACATAGCTGTCCAAAGAGAAAACTGGGATGGAGCTGAATCCCACTTTTGCTGATATTTGGATCAGGAAAACACAAAAGTTGGACATTTTCTAAAAATAAGCACACAGTCCTTCAAATGAAACTGAAACTGATGTCACCAAAAGTAATTTGTGCTGCTTTAAGTCAACATCGCTTTTGAAGGAAGTTGTGTTATTTGTGATGTTGATCTGTAGTATTCTAAAGTAATTACTGTTTGGAGGTATGATGGATGCAAAGCTAACGCAGAAGTACACTAGATATTACAAAAACAGCTGGGAATGACTGTCTGATGTCCACTTGAAGTACTCAACACTCATCAATACGACCACAGCCATTTGCAAACTCTTTTGAACTCAAGTATTCTGCATCAGGTTGTGTGTTTTGACAAAACCTAACAGCTATAAATGCAAACTCCTGCCAAAGTACTGCTTTGAAGTAATTACTGTCTGACTAAGTGTCTTCTGGATCACATTTTGCACAATCAGAGTCCCAAGGTGAAGACAAAACAAGCTTCTCTGACAATCCATACTTATAAATATTTCCATATTCACAAGAATCAAGAATAGGAAATTTGATCGTCACATAGAAATACCCTTTGCAATTTGCACTTTGCACTCACTTGTGCAAAGGGCAAAATATGCAAAGTGCATATATGCATGTGTTGTAAATGTAGGATATCACTCTCCTTGACTGAAATATATCTGCACACCATTTCAGTACATGCATATATATGTATATAAGACATAATTTGTTGCCTCTGTGTTGCTTTAAACCTTAAAAAGAAAAACTAAGTAAGTTACAAAAAGACCTGAGGAATCAGTCCTGATGTGTGCACCGTCATCACTATTCTTGCGTTTGAGGTAGGGCTGGTTCATGACAGAAGTTGTATCAGTGCTTTTCCCTCAGTGAACTGGCCAACCTGAAGAACATCACACACCAACTGACAGGTGCAGACACGCTCCACTTTTGATCTCTCCTCGGAGTGCCTTACTATGATTGCCACAAGCTCTCGCTGCCTTTGATTCATTTGCCATTGCACCATGGAATCCATCTATTCAAGGTCTGCCTTGTGTTTTTAGATCTTGTGGTGTAGTACAAACAGGGAAGGCATGCCAGCGTTAAAAGAGGAGTACACCTACACACTTTAATACATCCTTTTGTTCAACCAATACATTGTGAGAATTTAAATCAGTCCTTTGTGTAGGGATTTATGAACATTGCTGCGTTTGAGTGAAAAGTTAAAGAAAAAAAATGTATTCTAGGCAACCTCCTCTTCATCACTGAACACCTGTTCACAATGCTTAATTTAAAGTAGGTGGTTCTGTTAGCCAATCATGATCTGAGTTGGTCTCTGCTCTCTATTTTTTAATATTGTATTACTTCTTGTGTCAGTTGTCAGATGTGTGTGTGTGTGTTTGAGTGTGTGTATATTTTTCTTCATGATCTGAACAGCAGCTCAGAAACAACATGGTTGTACAGATGAGATCTTTATCTTCAGTGTGTCCATCGTATAGAAGGACTCCATCTGTAATCACTTGAAATTATGATTTTAAACATTTTCGTTTGCTGTGCTTTCATTTGCACTGACAACAACTGTAAACATCTTCATGAAAATATGATGTAATACAAACCACAACCAGCAACTCATCATAGAAATTTCAATCATACCATCATTATTAGTTGAGAATCTGGTAAAGATCAATAATTGCCCTGCAGTTAATCACATCAAAAGACCTCATTATGGCTGACACAGATATTGGTTTTTCTCTGAAGTAAATCTCTTTGCATTCTCAATCTCTCTTTGTCCTGATTTTTTTCCCTCATATAAAAGAAATATCACGAGCGTTTAAATATCTTTTGACATGTTCTCTGAGAACTGTGCGCAGGCTTGCAATGGGGAAATGATAAGTTGTGGAATTTAGTGAAATCATGTTATTTCATCAGTGTATTTTACAGAGTGAAAAAAAAATAAGTCAGGAGCTCTGATTTTTTTTTCATACCTTGTACTTAATGTTTCCTTATGTGGCACTCACTCCTCCCTACGAGCACACAGCGTTTGAAGAGAAGCAAAAAGCCTAAATTAAATCAAAGCAACAGACCAAAGACTACTCTTTCTGAACAGAAGAAGAAAAAAGGCACACTATTTTCTGTATTTATCATCATTGTGTGGAGTGCAGAACAAAGACATTTTGGAATGTTATTTTTTTTCTTTTTCGATGAAATAGCGAGGCGATGTCGAACAGAACACCAACTTTTCATTTGGATGGGAAAGTGTGTCCAGACCTTTTACTGGTAGTGTGTGTTTCAACATTATTATTATTATTAATATTATTGTTGTTGTACTGGGAGTAGAAAACAGGATCAAAAAGCGAACATCTTGAGGATAGCTAGTAATGTATTTATTAAACAAATGTCAAAATAGAGATCTGGACTTGTAGCTTTTGTGGATCCCTGCATGAGCTAGCAGTAATAACCTGTCAGCATAACTTTGGACTCCAGCAGACATGACGGGAAAGGATGTCTGAAGATAAAACGAGAGTGAGCTCCACATCTATGGGAAGACCCACTGAGCTAAAAATTATAAATGTGCCATGGTGCACATTACACATCATGTCCAAGGTACACTCCTGCCATTGGCCCTAAAGCCTGTTACATACTAGACAAGAACAGGTACTAGTGTGGAGAAATCTTGTGCTTATACAACATGAGAAGAGTATGGATCAGTGCAGTTTCAAAGATTACTACAAGAGTCGAGATGCATGCATTTCTGTACACTTCCCGCTACTTTAGTTACATTTCCAGCACTGTCATGCTGGGTTGAGGTCGTGTAGAGATGCTACACAGGTTAAAAAAAACATTCCTAAAACCCCACTATTTCTGATGTTTTTAATCATTTATAAGAGGAATTGGCATACCCGCACATGTACTGTGACAGAAACAAAACAGAGATAAAACGGTCACAGTGGGAGAGGTGATGGTTTCTGAGTCGATGAATGAGGAGGAGAATAATGTTTGACATGGAAGAGGAGGGAGAGTTTTTGTTAATATTTGGCAGAGATTATCTTTGCCACTGGAAAAGTGGGGATGATGTTTCTGTTTCTTTACCTTAACCACACCCATGTTAAATTTCCAACCAATCACACAGCAGTTTTTGGAAGTGACAAGAGAATAATGTTCTGGCCAGATGATGAGTTGAGAACAATGTGCGAAATCTCCAAGACTGTTTTTTTTTTTTTTTTAAGCGTTCTACTGAGCCAAAATTCTGTTATTAGTCATTTTTTCCCCCGAAATTTTTTTGACTGTGATATAAATGACAAACTTTGTCTATTTATCCATTATCTATATCCACTTATTCCAATTCTGGGTTACGGGGATCCGCTGGAGTCTATCCCAGCTCTTTTTGAGCAAAAGGCAATGGTACATCCCGGTCCATCGCAGGGCCACATCCAGACAAATAACCACACACCCTCACACTCAATCTTCTGACCAACTTAGAATCTTCAGTAAACCTAACATACATGTTTTTGCTGTGTGGGAGGAACCCAGTGTACTCGGAGTGTATAATCATAAAAGCCCTATCTAAATGTCCATCCATCTAAAAGTCACAGACTCACAAAACCACGAGTGATAACACTGAATTCCCTGGAGACACACATAGATCCACCCACGCTATGCTTAATTGCTCCATGAATGTAGACTTAACTACACAGGTGGCTTTTTTTTTCAATACATCACACCTTGTCGGCCTTTTTGAACATTTTGGGAGTTGCGGTGCGGCCCTGTTCGTGGTAGATGAAAGAAGCCTGAGAGGTTTATACTTTAACAGTGACAGATTAAGAGTGAACAGTCAGCAAGGTGGATTCCCAGCGGCATACAGCGGCACATGATGGACAAGAGCACTTATTTCTGTGGACATTAATGGCTTGAGGCTTTCTATGAATATACAGTGGCTTTTTTATACCCATTTAGAATTATATGGCTGGCTGTTACAAACCACTGATTATGATGACTCTCTTGGGTAATAAGGAGTGCTTAGTTCATCAGTGTCACTTACATATTCACGAGTACCACAAGTTCTCACCATATGAAAGTAAAAATGTAAACCTGGAGATGTAGTGCATGTCCCTTTGGTGTTCCTGCACGTAGTCTGGTCTCAAGCGCTTTTGTTAAGACACACAAAGCAGGTAGGCTGATGACAACCTCTGTGCTTTGAAGATCATCATGTGCTGGTCTGAGCTTTGTTGCCCTGTGCATACATTTCCTGTGAATCAGAGGGCTGTGATGAAGGTTTGATTGGCCTCTGTCTGGCACCCCCTTCCTGTCCTGATGATGACAAATGACTCACATAAGTGCTCACTGGACACTCAAACATAAAAATGACCAATATAGGAAACTTCATCCACTCTCCACAAAGCACCTGGTGCCTCTACTTACCTATTCTGAAGACAGGTCTATGTGGTGAAGGATTTCTCTGTCTTCTGTATTTCAATTTCAACATTTCTCTTTTTTTCTTGATGACAGTTCTCTTTCTTCTTTTAATAAACTTAGCAGCTACAAATTTGTCAAACTTTGGACATTTCCATATTTTAAAACAATCTGCATGAGGTCTACTGCGAGTGGCAGTTTGCAAAAAAAAAAAAAGAAAAGGAAAAAAAGGAACGAATAATAAGAAGTGATTGATGTTTATTCAGTGAAACCTAACCCAAATTACTCAGCACATCTAATTACCACCCACATGTTGGGAGCCATTAATTTGTAAGGTTGGAGATTATATGAAGTAAAATCATTTATTTTTTGAAAGCTTCTTCTGGATGCTGTCAGACCTCATAGATCTTTTAGGGTTGTATTATTCCATTAGAAAACTTTCCTTCTCTGAATGCATGCATTTCTCAGCCTTCACTTTGAGTTTAGGAAGCAAACTTGTGACAGTTGGCTCAAACTTTTCTTTTTGATAAACTTGGCATATTTTTTTTCCACTTCCATCTCCAACAGCCTGTGTATTTGTATGCCATTATTGGATGTTGTTGATTTTGTCTCCAGTGGTTTGGGCTTTTACTCTCCTTTTACTCTTTTCACTCAGCCCACTTTTTCACACTGATGTATCTTCATGGCGCGTTTCCATCTTGCTTGTGAAGCATGTTGTTGAAATGGGAGTTTGAAGTGCTTGCCCCCTCCGAGCCAGCAATGAATGCAGTCACAGAACTGAATTGGTATGTGGACGTGAAATGGGAGAAGGCGCAGTGTAGCGCATCACGCTCTCAAATGACTGGGTTGATTGTATGATGCCATCTTGTTGTGTGTGGGCACACAGCGAGCTCTGGTGCTGGACAGTCTCTGCTTGGTCTGTGTAAATTACCAAAAGTGAGTGGGTCCCAGTGATGCTGTAGTTGTTTGCACTGTTGTCTTGCAGCAATAAAGCTCCAAGTCTGAGTTATGGTTGTAGCCTTTCTTTCATAGTTGTGGAAAATGCATGTTCTTGTCTTGCCAACAAACATTTTCTCTAAAACTCATGGATAGTAGTAGGGTGTTAATGATCCTAAATGGGTGATTGTCTCATTTGTCTTCATGTGGCTCTGCAATGGGCAGGTGACCTTTCCAGATTGTATCCCACTTCTGGCACGATGACGATTGATATAGCTTCCAGCACCCCTAGTGTCACTGAATAAGATGAAGCAGGCATAGGTATGGGTGAATTCAACAGCAAAAGATTACCAAGGAGGATTTTTGTGTCACTGTGTGAAAAAGGGTCCTGTAACTTCCTGCGGCTATTGCTTTCTCCAGATGTTCATGTTTTTGATCTATGGTTGATAAACTAACCAATCTGCCCTCTATTTGCTCTTTTCTCTCTTATTGTTGCTAACACAGCTGAGGCAGATGTGTCACTCTTCCCAGAACCTTCTTCTTTCTGTAAAAAGGGAGTTTTATCCCTATTGTCCCCAAGTGCTTACTGAGGGGGATTGTTGGCCTTCTTTTCTTGTAAAGTGCCTTGGTTTTTGTTTTTTGTTTATTTTTTTTTACATGTGTCACTATTTAAACATGAATTATTCCACAAGAAATGTTTATTCTGGTCATATGTGGAGTCACTTTCTCAAAGACTTCTATACAATTGCTGTTTTTTGTGTGCAACCACAAGAATCACCCACTGAAAGTTATAAGGAAAGGTAAAGTTACAAGAAATATTGGTATATTTATTTTCAAACCCAGAGCTGATGACCATCTTTAATGGAGACAGTTTTCATTGTATTTACTTCGAGGAAGCTTGCTAAGCATGTTGTGTATCAGACTATAATAGTTTGTTTTCCTGTTGTCTCAACACAAGCTTGCTAAGGATCTAATATGTTTTTGGGCATTCTTTTGGTCAGGAGATAGCTGGTTTATGTAACTTAAACTAGCATTGTGCATATTAGCTAGTACCTGGTACAACAAAATGAAGTAACATGAGGATTTGTATGGCGTGTGGATGTGTGTCAATAGGGCATGTGGGACCTTTGGTGGACTTGGTGCAATCCCTGTGACTACATCAGCTGCAGAATGATAAATCTGTTAAAAGTTTTGGGTCATAGTCTCATTTTATACTTCTAAAAAGCCATGAGTATTGAAAGAGAAAAATGAACAGAGATTGGGGTAAAAAAAAAAAACTGTCAGGCTATTTGCTGTCATTAGAGCACTTTGTTCCCTTTTAAGCTCAAGGGCACATTTTTCTCTTTACATCCTATGTATAATCGCCACTGCTTTTACTGCCATACATTTACCACCAATCTAAGCAATATCCCCGCCAGACCACATTCCCCTCTGTGACCAAACTCAACAAGCTTTAGCTAATGGGAGTGTTCCTCTTTGTTCTGCAAGCTCAGCACATTGTGAGCTGTTTTACTGAATAATCAATAAAGAACTGGTGAACACTGCAGGAACCATTTCGAAACTGCTGCAACACTAGTCATGGATGAATAGACCCCAAAAGATAATGACTGTACCAGCCACCAGCAAGACCTGTACTACGGCATATAACATATCACTTTTGTCTTGAATGAGGTTCGTTGATTGATCCATGACATTTTGAATCAATGTCCAAGTTATGTTTCCTTTTCATTCTTGAATTTTATTCACATCCTCTTCCATGATACCAACCTCCTCCAGCTGCAGGCTCCCTGATTGCTTGTCCGCTTCACCTGTACTGATTGCCCACACCTGTAGTTGATTTTTCTCAGTATTTAAGCTCCACTCTCCCATTTCTGAGTGCCAGATTGCTTTAACTGTCTTGTAACTACTGAAGTCCTTCTTAGTATTTAGCTTACATATTTTGACCCTGCTTCCTGATTAGTGCCTTTCTGACCAGGTGGTTAATGTAACTCTGGCTTCTGAGTTCTTTAGATTGTACCTGGGAGTTGATAGGTTTGTTCAGAAGGATTACTTGTGAATTGACTTCCTGATGTCATAAGGCAGTATTTCCCAACCCTGGTCCTTGAGTATCAAGGGCCTGTATGTTTTAGATCAGTGGTTTTCAACCCTGGTCCTTGAGGTCTATTGTCCTGCATGTTTTAAACGTTTCCCTGCATCAGCACATCCGATTCTAATTAATGATCGTAATTAACTTGTCATCAAGGTCTGCAGAAGTCTGTTAATGACACAGCTATTTGTGTCATGGTGTGTTGAAGCAGGGAAACGCCTAAAACCTGCAGGACAGTAGATGTTGAGGACTAGGGCTGATGACCGCTGTTTTTAGATATCGTCAGTACACCTGATTCTAATCAACATTCATTAACAGCGTGTGAACAATGGCTGTTAATGACACAGCCATTCTTGTGATATGCTTGGTCAAAATGCTGCAGAGATACAGTACAAAAACATCCTTGTCCTCGGGGTCTCATGTTTAAATCCAGTTTGATATAAGGAGCTGGATAATTCTGCTCTGGTCTGGGTCTGTGATCCCACATTAACCTACAAATCTGAAAGATGTTTTCAAATCTGGGCAGCTTGAGACAAAGCGAAAGGGCTGCATTATGTTACTTTTTGATTTATTAGTTACTTCAACATGTATGCTCTCAAGCACAACAATTTCTCATAATGTGTCCGATTGAAACATATCTGAATAGACACTTCCTCTCCCCCCATTGAATCTTTCTGGGGTTGTAGAGAGAATAAGTTGCTCAGTGTTGAAGCTCAAGGGTCCATTTTAAGTGAGAAGTGGGCTGAGTAGTGTGGAGGGGAGTTGGACCAACTGTGGCTATAAAAAAAATAACCTTTTTTTTTTTTTTTTTTTTTAGAGTAGTGCTAAATACAGACTGCCTTGTAATTTGCCAACAATTAGTCATTTGCAACTGAGCTTGTCTTTTATTTTTTAAAGCATTTTAAGGGCATTATATTTGTATTTGCAAAGATCTGAGCAATTGTTGCTGCAATTAGATCCATAAATTATATGGGCACAATGTCCCATGACAAATATCATTCTGCAGTCTGTGGGCTTTGACTTATGATACTCATGGTGGTGAACATATTACTAAACAGGTGCATCCTGATGGACAATACATGTATACAAGGATCCCTTGCACAGCAAACTGTGTTTTCACATTTCATTGAATTGTGGACAGCCAGCAACAATATGCAAGTTAAACTGTTGTTGTTGTGCTTTCTTTTGGATGGCATAAGTCAGACAGGAAACTATGGTGTATCAGGTTCCACTTCAAGGATTTCAAAAGTGTGCAACTTGTGAAGGATCCTTAATAAAACAGTCCAATGCCACAAAGACAGACACCTTTGCATCTCTTGAATGCTTTGCGCCCTGATACTTAAACGGAGAAAACAAATTTATCAAGCAGAGCTTAGTCTAATTTTTTTTTAAATTTATTTAACTGGAAATAAAAATATTCCAGCAGCTAGATCATTGAGATTTATCTCAAATGTGGAGTTACCATAGTTATTGCTGCATGCATTATCATAAAACAGACTGATCTTAAGCCTGTTCTCCTTTCATCACACAATTCCATAGCAACTAGCTGAAAAAGTTTTCCATTAATGCTTAAATAGTGACAAGACCATAAAAATCATGCTTTCTGTCACTGGTGAAGATGTGCAGAGCCATGTAGCTGTTGAGTGCCAGTGTGCCACAAGCATCTCATTAAAAGGAATTCAGTCAAACAATAGAATACAAGACAAACCCTGATTTTCTCCCATTTGACTTCTTGTGATTATGCACTGTATGAGTTGTCATGCTCATCCCTGTTCAAACAGCAGAGATTGGTCAACATAGTTTCTAAGCCAGTTAAGTCTTTGATAACAAACTCACCCGGGGGCTTGGGGGGACTTCATAAATCCCTGAACATGGCACAAGAAAGCCCATGTGCATTCTGTCATCAGACCTTCACTCCAATTGACCATCAGGCATAGTAATCAACCACCATCTGTTCCTGCTCAGCAGATCTCATTCATTTAGTAATATTTCATAGAGGGAACTCAAAGCAGTCACCCTCACTTTGGCTTTAATGTGGTGTAACAATCTTCGACACGTGCATCATCAGACGTCAAAGTGAGGCCCGCAAGCCACCTCCTCTTGGCTTACTGAGGTGGTAAACTGTTAATGACACAGCCGTTCTTGTGATACGCTTGGTCGAAATGCTGCAGAGATACAGTACAAGGTGGTGAGCAGAAGGAATGACATTATACACGAGGATCCTTATCAGCACATGTGACAAGATGTACATCACTATCTCCTTTGATTATACTTTCCGAGTAATTCTGATAAGTGAAGTAAGCTCGTCAGGCATAGCATTGCAGAATCTTCCTGGGCTCTTATTCAAACTCACTCAAGCGTTTCATCTCTGAGAAAACAAACACTTGCCAGCAGCAGCAAGTGTTGCATTTGTTAGTAACATAGTGGAGACTGTTTCCATTCCTCTTATTTACATTTCATCAGAATTGATGCCGCTTGCAAACCGGGTTATTTTACAAGTGGTAAGACACAGATGAGCAGACTTGAAGATGCTTGAAGATTTTCTTGTTGATTTTTGGAGGAAGCACAAGCATCTCATTCTTCCTTTCTTTGACTTTACAGTACTGTATATAACCTGCATGGCTGAGAATATCCACAGATAGGCACTTAGCTTTTTTCAGTGTGTTGATGCCATGGCAACAGAGCATGGGAGTGTTTTTGGAATATCTTTACTGCAGAATTAGCTGGAGAGTGTAATCACCTGTTTCTGTTTTGACCCTTGAATTACTGCTGTGTGTGTGTGTGTGTGTGTGTGTGTGTGTGTGTGTGTGTGTGTGTGTGTGTATGTGTATATATATA
>JAOWBL010000406.1:0-17656 GCA_028564865.1 Zenarchopterus dispar | reverse complement strand
GGTGAGAAGAAGGATTTTAAATTCAATTCTTGAATTAACAGGGAGCCAATGAAGAGAAGCTAGTATAGGGGAGATATTGTCTCTCTTTCTAGCCCCCGTCAGCTGCAGCATTTTGGATCAACTGGAGGCTTTTTTGAGAGATTTTAGAACAGCCAGATAGCAATGAATTGTATTTCCACATTCCACCACCAACTCTCCTTATTTACCTTCCTCCCAGATGACACACCAAGTATTCTCTTACCCGTCTCCCTGATCACATTAGCTGCAATCATCTAGTCATCTGGAACCACCTCCTGACCACCCAGAGCCTTTCTCAACTCCTCCCTAAAAACCACACAACACTCTTCTTTTTTCAGCTTCCACCATTTTGTCCTGTGCTTTACCTTTGTCGTCTTCATCTTCCTCATCACTAGAGTCATCCTACACCATCCTCTGCTGCCTTGTTACACTCTCTTCTAACATGGATCTCCTTCAGGTTACATAATCTCATCTTCTCCTCCCCTAAGGTCTCCTACCTTCACTCAGAAACAAAGGTCACCCTATGCTCCTGTCTCTTCTGGAAGAAAGTATTGACTACAGCGATTTTCATCATTTTTAGAAAGTCTACCAACCATCTGTCCTTTTATGTTTCTTTCCTGGAGACCAATCCCATCCATCACTTCCTCAACACCTCTTTTGTCTTTGCCAGCATGTCCCCTGAAGTCTGAACAGTCACCCTTTTTTCCATCTCTGGGATGCTCTATGTCACTTCATCTACCTCTTCTCCTTCTTTTGCCTACAGAAGCCCAATTTGGATCATCACCCTGTAGGTCAGAGGTGTCAAACTCCAGTCCTCGAGGGCCACTGTCCTGCATGTTTTAAATGTTTCCCTGCTTCAGTACACTATGATACAAATGATTGTGACATTAACAGAGATGTGCAGACCTTGATGACATGCTGATAATGATCTTTTCATTTGAATCAGGAGTGTTCATGCAAAGAAACCTCTAAAAAATACAGGACAGTGGCCCTCAAAGACTGGAGTTTGACACCTGTGGTGTAGGTCAACAGCACCAATGGTGGTTGTTGTTAACCCAGGTCTTGACCTATCTGGTATGGGGTTAGATAGTTCTCCTGACACAACCCTCTGTATTAATCTGTGCTTGGGGCTGGCTCAACAATACACTTGCCTGTGGCCCCCTGAGATTGTATTAAATTAACACATTTACAGTTTGGTGCAAAAAACCCATCCATGACATTTGTATGGGGACTTCATCAGTACCTCATTAGGGTGGCACCTGGTACATCCAACAGCTAGGCTTCACCACTTTTTCTGCATTGACTTCAGAGCTGTGAATAAAGTCCTAATAGAGCATGATCATTTGGAATGGAGTTGCTGCGTCTTCATATTGAGAGGGCTCAGTTGAGGTGGTTCGGGCACCTGGTGAGGATGTCCCATGGATGCCTTCCTTGGGAGGTGTATCAAGCATGTCCAACAGGGAGGAGACTCAGAGGAAGATGCAGGACATATTGGAATGATAATATCTTTGCTGGTCTGAGAACGGAAGGTATTGTCCTGAAAGATTTGACCTTGGAGAGGAAGGTCTTGGACTGTCTGCTTAGGCTGCTGCTCCCTCAACCCCACCTTGGATGGATGGATGAATGAATGGATTTGATGGATGGATGGATTCATTTGACAAAAAGTTGTAAAAACACACTGATCATTTACAATTTTGAGACAAGGATTGACGTGGGATTTGGGATAGAGATTTTAGTCAAACTATAAGATCTCAAAGGAAATTAGTCCAAGAATAAGCTGAATGAATGACAAGCCACTTGGAAAGTGGATCATTCCAAGTAGAAGTCACTTGGTGCTAGCTTTTCTAATCCTGTTTTCAGTTCTGCTAGTCCGGTCTTCAATTCTACTAGTTCTAGTTTTAGTTCTGCTAGTCCTGGTTTCATTCTGCTAGTCCTAGTTTCAGTTTTGCTACTCCTGGTTTTAATTTTGTCCTGTTTCAGCTCTACAGGTCCTACTTTCAGCTCTACTAGTCCAGGTTTCAGCTCTATTAATCCTGGTTTTATCTCTACTACTCCTAGTCTCAGTTCTACTAGTCATGGTTTTAGTTCTGTCAGTCCTGGTGTCACTTGCACTTGTCCTGATTTTAATCCTACTAGTCCTGGTTTCAGCTGTGTGACAGATCCTGGCTTCCCAGAGCCTGGTTGTACCCTCCACCCATTCTTAACATGGTGCCGCACAGTATGAGGAAAGCATACGCAAACATGTATTTTACAGCAAACCAAAATAAAAGATTAACTCCTATTTGTAGAAGTATACCAACTTAAAAAGAAAGGAGATCAGGCAGCAATGTCAATATCTACACAGCACAACACAGTAACATGTTTCAAAAAGTGCTGAGTTCTATTCTGTTTTTTGTTTAGAATTAAAAGAATGATGAAGGACGAAAAGGTGGGATATGTTAAAATTAACATGTGAAATATTCAGGGATCAACAGAAGCCCATGTGGAATCACTGAAATGTTGAAGGTGTCTCCTGACAAAGAGGGAGGGAGGAACTTGGAGAGTGGGCAAGGGGGCTTCATAAATCAGATATAAAAAGTATAAAACCAACAAATAAAGATGAAAGGGTCTTCCTTTCAGTTCAGTATGAAGCCCTGGGATGCACACTTTCTCATGTCTGAAGTCAAATTTTGCTTTTACACAGCTTAATCTGCTGTTTCAACAATAAATATGCAAAGCAGTTAAAACAAAGAGAGAAGACTTAATTCACCCAAGATAACTGGGGCCAGATTGTCTCTTATAGCCCAACTGAAAATCCCACTTCTCCCATTTAGCTCTAGAAAGTGATAGCCTCCCTATCTCAGGTGTTTCCTCAGGGGAGCCCAACATGGTCTGCTTGTCAGTGAATCATTTGTCAAGTCCCACACCTGGAAGCAACTAATTTCATATCAAGGCGAGAAAAATATGGCCAACTTGGGCCTGTGAGGTCGCTTAAGCTGTCTCAAAACCTGACATACCCAAAAGATAAAACACAAGGAGGGTGACCAGAAGAGACATCGTCAACACCAAGACCTGACATGTTACATAATATGAAACATGTGCAATAAGAAGTATTTCTTACGTAATCCGTAACCTGATGACCCAGGACTGAGGAGTTATGCTTCGTTTATATTTGCACAAATGAGGCTGATTGCATAAAAGTCTTGATCTGTGATGACGAACCAACCCTGAGGAATATTTATTTACTAAATCATATTCTTAAAATTAAATGGTTTTAACCTAAAGAGGGTCAGATGGAAGAGAAGAACTGACTGTGGCGACCACTAAAGTGAAAAGCTGAAACCAGCAGGAGGAGATGTATGCACTTCTGACAAACTAACAAGCACAATTGGTACCAGACGGTTTTTAATCTCTGAAAGAATATGATATTCCATCTGATTAACAACTTCAACACAAGCTCTCTTATTTGTTAAGTACAAATAAGAGATGCACCTGAGTTGTTAGTCTGGGCCTAACAGGAGGTGCAGAAACCTGTCATTCCTTCTACTGACCACTGGATTCTGGATCCAGACCTACAGTTCCTTCTATGGACCATTAAGTTCTGGATCAGGGCCTGCAGTTACATAACCAACCACTAGTGTCTGGATCTGGACCTGCAGTTTCCCTACTGACCACCAGGGTCTGAATCCAGACCTGCATTTCCGCTACCAACCACTAGGGTCTGGACCCAACAGGAAGTTAATCTGTATTGACCTCCAAGTTAAAATGGCCAACTTTATAGCAGACACAAACATACTCGTATTTACAGTCTGAGACAAAAACAAATTTGGTCTGCATAATTAGATAATGGACTTTGATGTACTTTTTAAAGGCTTTATATTAAACCACAAATGTATGCATAATTAGGGATTTTTGAATTGATGGTTGACAATGGTGAATGGGTAAGGCCATCACTATAACTGTGAATAAACACTTAGCAATGCATAATTGTTTTTAGTTGAATATAATGTCTTTTCTTGTGCTATGACAGATTCTGGGTTAGCCTGGACAGATTCATAAAGCTAAACAAAGAAGCATCTATTTACAGCCCCAGTTTAAAGCTGCTAGCCAGTGATAACCAGAGAGCACCAGTTTAACTGTTGTGAGCACCTCTGGATTTGGATTATATGATTTGAATATGAAGTATCCCTGAGTATGAGGTAGCAGTCTTTATTGGTAGCCTAGTGGTTACAGAGGTGGGTTTGGGTGTGGAGGACCCAGGTTCAATCCCCTGGGTTAACCAAGGCCATCCACTAAGGAGGCAAGGCCCTTAACCTCCAGCCCACTGCTCCTAGTGTAACTAGCGATGATAAAAGCAGAGGACAAATTTCAGTGCATTTTGTGATATATGTACTGACAATATATGGATCAACTAGTAAATTGATAGCTTCGCCTTTCAGCTCAGCTCCTTCTTCACCATGATGGCGCACAGATCTGCCTATTCATCTCCTGCTCCATTCTTCCCTCACTTGTGAATGAGACCCCAACATAGTTGAAGTCCTCCACTTGGGGCAGTATCTGATCCCCGACTCGTAGAGAGCACTCCTTCCTTTTCCGACTGTGGACCATGGTCTCGGATTTAGAGGTGCTGATTCTCATCCCAGCCGCTTCACATTCGGCTGTGAACCACTTCAGTGAGAAGGTCCTGGGCTGATGAAGCCAACAGAACCACATCATCTGGTAAAAGCAGAGACCCAATTCTGAGGCCACCAAACTGGACCCCTTCCTCTCTTCAGATGCACCTAGAAATTCTGTCCATAAAAGTATTAAACAGAATCAGTGACAAAGGGGAGCCTTGGCAGAGTCCAACCCCCGGGTCCGACTTACAGCCGAAGGTGTGAAATAAACTCTGACACCAGATATAGAGGGACCGAACAGCCCATATAAGGGATTGCGGAACCCCACATCCCTGGAAACCCTCCACAGAGACAGGTTCAAAAGCCTTCTTTAAGTCCACAAAACAAATGTAGACGGTTTGGGCAAACTCCCACGGCAGGAACCTGCCAAGGGTGTAGAGGTGGTCCACTGTTCCACGACCAGGACAAAAGCCACACTCTTCCTCTTGAATCCGAGATTCAACTATTCAGTGAACCCTCCTCTCCAGTACCCCTGAATAAACCTTACCAGGGAGGCTAGGGACTGTGATCACTCTGTAATTGGTGTACAGCCTTCTTTCCCCATTTTTAAAGAGGAGGACCACCACCCCAATCTGCCAATCCAGGGGTACTTGTCTCCAATGTCCATGTGATGTTGCACAAGTGTGTAAGCCAAGACAGCCCCACAACATCCAGAGCCTTAAGGAACTCAGGGTGGATCTCATCCACCATCACTGCCTTGCCACCTTAGAATTTCTCAACCACCTTGCTGACATCAGCCCTAGAAACAGGAGAGCCCATTTCCAAGTTCAAAGGCGCTGGTTCCTTGTAGGAAGGTGTGTCAGTGAGATTGAGGAGGTTTTCAACTAATTCCCTCCAGTGACTCACAACATTCCAAGTTAAGGTCAGCAGGGTACCATCCACACAAGTGTTGGTGGTGCACTGCCCCCCCTCCTGACCAGCTGGATGGTGGACGAGAATCTCTATGAAGCCATCTGGAAATCATTTTCCATTGCCTCTCCAAACTCTTCCCACGCCTGCGTTTTTGCCTTGCCGGCTGCCAAAGCTGCATTCTGTATTTAACTCTTCTTCTCCTGGACTCTTTTTTTTCACCTATTCACTCCCTCTGGAGTCTCACATGCCATAAACACTCTATAGGGTGTCTTCTTAATGCTTAATGGCATTCCTAACCACTGGTCTCCAACAGTTTCTTCGTGGATTATCACGACAACAGGCACGGACAACCTGACACAGACAATGCGAGTACGTTCCACTCTATTTTCCATTTATTTCTGTTCACTTTGTACTTCTGCTTTTTCTTGTCTAAACTCTGTTTTAATGTATATTCTCCTCATCTGTCTTCTGACATTAAAGAAAACACAAAAGCACAAATGTTGAAGGGAAACAGGAAATATAAACCATGTTTGAAACATTGTTAGAATTAGGACTAGTATTTCTTTAATTCACCTTTATATTTTCATCAATCCTGTGTTTACTACTTATATAAACTTCTTACTTTCACTGTCAACAAATTAATGTTGATGGGCCATTCCAAATGCCTCTCAGTCCATAGATGTCTCCTCTGGTCAAGGTTAACAACAGGCTTCATCTTTCCACAATAATGTTCTAAGTGTCATTCATAAATGTATCTATATATTGTCCATGTGGTTCTCTCAGCTGTTGTTTAAAACATATTCTTAAATCAAAGTGGTCTGAGGGAGATGACAGGTGTCCAGTTTAGACTTGCTCCATCATTCCTCCATATCCTAGAATGGTTTAATGATATTATGCTCTGTAGAAGGAGAACAATGCAGTATCTCACATTGACAAGTGTTTTGGGGTGAAACGTGGAAGTTTATTATTTATCCCAAGGCTATTTTGACACCTGAAGGAAACTGGATATTGAACCATTGACCTTCTGGCCTCAGGATGGCCTCTCTTCCCACCATAAAAAAACTGATGTAATCACTTTCCCGTCAAACCTTTTTCTGCTGTGTTGTTTGTTTTCATTAAACTCATTGAATAGAAGATTTGATGTGCTCATGATTGCTCTGTTTTTCTGTTTTAATCAACACTTTAAAAGCAGCTCAAACCTTCTTGTCAAAGGTACAGAGTTTTATCAAATATGAGTGTATCATTTTAAAAGGTATCTGTAGAAACAAGCCTGAGCAGCTCCTTTGACACCATCTCATCATGTTCACCAGGAAAAGCTTGAGCCTCAGGCTCCCAAAAATCCACCTCTTAAAGAGAGCTCACCAAAGATCTTTTCATGTTTAGTCTCGCACAGTCATTTCCACTTAATATTGTAACTTTAGTTACAAAACTAAGTGCAAAACTAACAACAACTAATTTTGTAACTTTAATTACCTAACTTAATTTTGTAACTTCAGTTACAAAGTTAAGAGGAAACATCTCTACAGAAACATGAGTTATTTTGTAGCACAGTAAGGTTGCTCCCAGGTGTCTGTCTTTTCTATCTGATGTAGAAGACCCTAACTCTAACCCTAATCATTCTTATAGACATACTCTGAAAAACAAGCCTTCTAGTTTGTGGTTACTAGTGCGTTTTATTCACTAAAACTGGAAGTTAAAATGCCCATATCCTGTTGATTTTCAGTATTTATTTTTAATCTCTGATACATCTAGAGTAACTTTGTTCAAAAGCCTGTAATTATGATTTCAGAACAACAAAGAACAAGAATCTCTCAGACAGGAACTTCCAGAAACACAGACTGGATTAAATAAATGAACAAACTCAATAAAATGTCACTCAGAGGTTTTCTGAGGAGTTTGTTTGAAGAATTTCTTTTGCGACTGCTGGATGGCACTGTCTTGGCAGGAGACAGTGCCATCCATTAATCCAAAAATGATAATGGGAAGGCCTGGAAACTGGCAACAATACAGTCGTCGTAGCTCAGTTCACACAAGATAACTCTTTTACTTGGCTAATGATAACCTTACACTTATTCAGATCAAATCTGTCCAAACATCCTTAAGTCAGATGTTGCTACTGAGAATACATCTGAAAGATGTGATGGAGCAAGTGATATGAGGTTTAGAAGAGCTCCACTGGTCACCATGGATTGTCCCAGTGCTCAGAGGCAAAGGCTGGTTGCGGTCTGTTGTGCCTGGCTATCTGGTACTCAATCTCTCCAGCAGCTAGGCTTGCTGAACCAACCTACGTCCTGGACTTGGCTAGCACAAAGAACCATGATTGGCTTCTTGTTAACCAGTGATGCCATTATTCAATTTAGAAGAGTCCTAAAATGATCTGCGACAACGGTGGTTAGATCAGAGGATCCAGCTACTGCTGGAGGCAGATGCTGGTCCTGACTGCCAGCTATCAACCAGGGATGAACCTGCTTCAGGTCTTTTGCTAATGTTCACTCCAAAACCATTGGAGACCAACCCAGAACTGGTCTCAGTGCTCTCTTAGTGCACTTAACTGCACATCAAGAAATGTCATATTTGAAGCAAGAATGATTTTGCTCTGTTAGGTCTTTATTCAGAGATCAGAAGTCAAACTCACTGGAGGTGCATTAACTGAATTGAATCAGAATTAATAATTAGCTAAAATGATGATAACATATCATTGCCTATGTCATTTGTCACTTAAAAGACAGTGCCTCTAATTATGAATACATTTATTACTTTTTCTGATTTTACCTAACGTGGTCCATGAAGCCACAGTTGTGTTGTGTTGACAAGATATGTTTATGATCAGCCCAGTGGTTGGTAGAAGAACAGCAGGTCTGGATCTGGACCCTAATGGTCTGAAGAGGAACGCATGTCTGGATCTGGACCCTAGTGGTCTGTAGGGCAACTGCAGGTCTGGATCCAGACCTTAGCAGTCAATAGAGGAACTGCAGTTTTCTTGATTGCCTGGTCTGAGGTATCCTAGCAAGCTGGTTTAGGCCCTTTAATGGAAATATTAAAAGTCCACATATATCTGATCACCATAAAGACTTAAAAAAATAATTAGGAAAACTAGATTGTTCTCAGAGAAAGTTTTTGTTTTCACCCTCATGAGTTCTAGAAGATCTCTGGCCTGAGGCGACCTGACACCTTCATCAGTGAAGGTCTGACGGCTTGCTGTCAAAGGGCCTCAGAGGTGAGGTTTATGATAGATGCTCAGAAGAAAGGTAGAGAGTTTGGTTTAAGGTCCTCATTAGAAGGGAAAAGAGTTCTTCTGGAGCGGAGGACTTTTTTTGATATGGAACTCTACTTTTTACAGCTCACCTTTACTTGCACATTCATAGACACTTGTAAGTGATTTAATGAGATTATGCAGAGATTTGTAATAATTTTTTGGGACTCACACACAAGATAATAATAATCTTTTTTTGTCAGCATATATCTGACAAAACACATCAAGATTTGTCTTGTCCATTTAACTCATCACTAGTTATATGAGGCCACTACAGCACCTGGGAAGCAGTTGAGAGTTAAGAGCCTTGCTCAGAGGTCCACAGTGGCTCACCTTTATTACCAACCCAGGAGATTGAACGTGGGTCCTCTACTCCCAAGTCCACCGCTGTAACCACTAGGCTACCACTCCCTCCACCAGGCAGTATACACAATCGGTACAGTAAATGTACCAGAAAATGCTAAGCTTTAATTCTGTAGAGACACTTTCCCTCTACAAGAAACAAAAACAATATTCCAAAAACAAGCAGCTAGGTGAACACATTGTAAAAATACCTGCTGCTTCAAACACTTGTCTGTTATCAGTTTAAAGTTAAGGCTCCACAGTTTGCAATGGTGTCAGGATGACCACTCTGACATTAAAACTTAATGAACAACAAAACAACTTCACTTTCTACAGCCCAACTCTGAAGTCAGTCTTATCTGTGGTGTTTCATCATCATTAATCAGATTCCAGTTAAAAAAAAAGCAACTGATCCACATGGAGGTGCTGGAACATCCTGAAGAATTCACTGACACAAAAAACACAGTACAACACAACTGTTTAACAGGAATTTATAGATTCGGGGACATATGTTGACAGGTTAACTGTTCAGGTTGCCCTCCATAGATATCAAGAACAAGGCCTCCCAAAATGCTGCTTTATATCAATGTTTCAAGTAGGGCAGCATGGTGGCTTAGTAGTTAGTGGTTAGTACTGTTGCCTTGCAGCAAGAAGGTTCCTGGTTCAACTCCCTGCCAGAAATCTTTCTGTGTGGGGTTCGCTTGTGGGTTTTCTCTGGTCCAAAAACATGTACATGAGTTTGATTGGGAACTCTTGTGTGTGTTAATGGTTGTTTGTCTATGTATATCCAGGGTGTGCCTGGTATAGGCTTCAGCAGACCCTCCTTGACCCAGAAATTGATTCAATGGGTCTAGAAGATTGATGATTCAAATAAGATGGTATATTACCATAATACTGCTTTAAACATGCAAATGTACATGGATCATGCATTTTAATGATATCCTTTTGCACTGACATTTCTTCCAGATTCATCGACTATTTGTTGCATATTTTAGGTTTGAAAAGAGTTCTGAATGTGTCTCATCTGGATTGTGTTTGCTGCTTGCATGTTGCAGACTTTTCTTAAATCAGGAATGAAAAATGTGCCTTTACAGGAGTCCACTGCAGGAAAGTTACAGGAAGAAGTGCAGTCATGCCGAGGCCTGTTTCTGCAGCTCCAATCCCAGAAGAAACTACAGCTGAAGTTCACACGCAAACACCAAGAGACAGCGCAGATCATGATAACAGATCACAAAGGAGAGGTTCAGGTGGGCCGAAACAGCTTCACTGTTTGTGTTTTCTTGGATTCATCATGCTGTTCAACTGTAGAATCTGGGATTGAAAGGGTAGTGCTGGTAGAGACTCATTTCTGGGAAAGTTGTCTGGGAATGAAGAAAGGATTAAGTTCGATCACAAACTCAGAATAATCTGAGTCTAATAAATATTGTGAAATACTGTTCAGGTACAGACCATCATACACAGTCTAGCTATCTAGACTTTCCTGTTAGTACATAAATAAATCAAAGATGACCTGATCCTCCCAGCATTTTTTATGCCAGAGTTAACTCTGGCTCTACTTGTCTACTTGTACTTTTAAATGAGTTTTTTTCCCCTACATTTTCACTTCCTCCAGTTTCAGTTAGCGGTGCTTATCTTTCATTGCACGGGCTGTCACTGATATGATTCCAGATAAATACCTGAGCTTTGTCTAACATGAACCTTCTTTGGAATGAGCACCCAGACTCCGAAACCAAAAGCAAACAAAAGAGCTTTTCAGAGACATTGTTCCTTTTTATAGCAAACTGTTGGGAATATGAGTCTGACTGTGTTGACTCCCCCTTCACGCACCCACCCACCCAGACACACACACACACACACACCCAGACACACACACACACACACACACACACACACACACACACACACACACACACACAAAACACACAGCACACAGAGAAGCACAATACTGTACTGTCCTGGTTCACCCTTCACTACCCTGGTGCTTTATGTGTAAATAGACAGACTGCATGGTGTGTGCCCAAGAATTAGGAAACATACAGTAGTATCTATTTCAAAACAACATACCTGTTACCTTTCTTGTATCAAAATAAAACAGAGAAAACAATAAATATCAAAAGGAAAATCCCCTGATACCAAGGACAGGAGAGGCACAGATCATTTAGGTCATTTTTAGTCAAATAAAGCAAGAAAAGACATTTTAAAACACACAGACCCTCAGAATTGATCCCACTGGGACGATTTACACCTGAACAAAACTTTATTTCAACATTCCAGCTGCTAAATGAACAGATAATTCCACAGAAATACAAGCTTGCTACAAACACTTTTTGTAGCAACTTTAGAGATAAGACTCCACAGATTGGAACGCTTAGAAGGATGATCACTCTGACACAAAAACTCATTGAGCTAGCAGTTAACAACAAGAATCATCTTCACCTTCTACAGTCAACTTTGAATTCAGACACCATCATCAAGTATTCTTTTGGTCAGGAACATTAAAAGCTTATCTTATTGGCTTCAAATCACTTATGATCACTGGTATAATTGAAAACTAAAAATTAAGAAAAATAAAACAGTGGTTCTTATATTTATTTATACTTTACTTACTTATATTATCTATAGATATACTTGTATATCTTTGCAGACCTTACAAACCAAACACATTTCAAGCCTTTTCTCTGATCCCTCAGAGGACAGTGACACAAGAACCGTCATTCATCAACAGCTGACAGAAACAGATGGCCAAGGGGTACCATAGAGATCTTTCTTGACAATACAATATGGAGGCACATTACCTAACAACTCTTAAAACTTTACTGTAGAAAAAACACCCCTGATGTTAATCTTGTCCAGAAGAGACATCTCTGGACTCAGAGGCATCTGAGATGAACCATCACAGTGGAAACATGAACTGTACTAACTGAGGAGTACCACAAGACTCTGAATGAGGACCTCTGCTTCTTTAATTCTACACCTGCTGTTACTTATTATCTGCAGATGACACTCTGATTTATGTTCCTAGTCATCATACCAGATGTTTGATGGAAAAAGTGGGTGTTGTGTGCTCCAGACAAATGAGAAGAATAACCCAGACTGTTATCATCAGTCAGTCCAGAATCCAGACTCTGATGGTCTGGGGTGGCATCAGAGTCCAAATCTCATTCCCACTTCTGTGATGGCAACATTCATGCAGAAAAGTATTCTGAAATTTCAGATCAACATCTTCTGCCTTTGAGATCACGTGTTTTTCAGGGATATTGATGATTTCTTTTTTTTTACACAGCAATTCAAATCCACATTCTGGAGTCATTGAAAAAAAAATTCCCAGAGGAAGAAGATAGTACTGGTACTGGACTGGTCAGTCTGCAGTCCTGATTTGTCCCCAGCAGACTGAAACTCCTCATCACTTGGAGTCCTCAATGCCAGAACTCTTTTTTTAAGTGTTGTGAGAAGGAAAAGAAACATTACAAAGTTGGAAAAGCTTTTATTATCCCAGATGTAATAAAATACAGATATGAATTAACATTGTAAATCAAGTTGATAAACGACATGACATATCTTGGGTTCCTAAGGTCTTTAAAAAAATAAAGTGTCTGTGTCAGAGATGGAATGCATCAATATCTCCTCCATCTCTTTCAGGAAACGTCTGGCAACACCTGTTCAGTAACTGACACAGACTTTCAGCAGGTTCTCACTAAATTTCAAAACAGTTAATCCATTTTTTTTGTTTGTTTTATTTTTTTCCCTAAAAAATACATATATAAATCACAAACATAACAATGGCACTTAAATGGCCATTACATCAGCTGTTACCGAACCGTTTCAGACATTTATCCAGAGCTCTGCTGAAAACAAAGATGACATGTCAGGATGGTGGGAGGAGGACAGACTAACACCCCCTCATTCTTTCCCTCTACTGGCTGCCAACACAAATCAGTGTAATCATTTAGCTATTAGGAACTTTCCAGAAAACAATTTCATTTAGTGGGTTTATTTGCAAGTGCCTGGGTGGGGTTTTCAAGCCCTCTGCTGGAGGAAATGATGTGGAAACATGCTGAGCATTTTGTTTGTGGTTGGCAGAGAACAAGACTTCAGGATTTGGTGTTACTATGAGATCCAGGGCTCAATGATTTGGTGAAAATTGTATGCATAACCCTTTGGCATCTTGTTGTTCAATCAGAGTTTCAGACAAAAATTGCATAGAAAGAACAGGATAACCACTCTGTGATGTCACTCACTGGTTTTCTGAAGAATACTCTAAACTCCATTTTGTGGATTCTGGGTGACATCATTTTTGGCAGGAGCTGACCTCGCTTGACCCTGGTTAATCCAAACAGGGAAAATGGACTCGAGCCTTAGGCTCGGCTCATGCTTACCTGCTGCTAATTTACTAACTTACATTCATTCTGACTGGATCTGTTCCCCCATCCTCATTGCAGATGTCTTTCATGAAACAATATCTGAAATAAGGACTGCCAGAGCTCTGACCAAGTATCACAGATCTTCCTGTGGGTGTGGAAGCTCAGCAGGGTCCTTATAGAGCTTGGGTCCCCTCTGAGATCCAGGCAATCGTACCTAGTCAATAACTGCTGGTTAGAAGTCTGATTAGTCAACGTGGAGAACCCAGGCCAACGCGGAAGTTGGCTTATTTAATCCTTACAGGCCAACTTGGCAACAGCCCAGTCCAACTGGTCCTGCTACAATGGAGCTACGCAGCTGAGAAGTGGCTCATCCCGGCTTTCCAGTGAGCAGTGTTTAGCTCCTAGCTCCAGCTCCTTGTTTAGAGTCCATTGCAGCAGAAGCAAGAGTAGGTAGACAGTTTTGATGTGAACAAACATTACAGAATAAATGGAAGGTCAGTTATAGAATTGAATTTTGGCATGAGCTAATCTAATCTAAAGAACTACCTTGTGGTAGCTGAGTTAAGGTCGACCTGCTTCAAATAATTACTAGGCTTGTATTTTCCACCCATCTGCCCATTTTTGATTAACTGGGGTGGTTCTGCTCCTAAAATAGGTTTAAAGTCGTTCATATCACAGAGATTGTAACAATGTGAAGATGACCACTCTGAGACAAAAACTCACTAGTGCTAGTAGATAAAGAGCAACTTTACTTCCTTTACTTTATGACTCTGAAGTCATTCTTATCGTTGCTGTTTCACAAATCAGAAAATCACATTCCATCACAAATCACATTCCGGTGGAAAACTCCACTAGATTCATGGAACCATGGGTCTCTGAGATGAATCAAAATCAATTTTAGTTTCTCTGGCAGTTTCTGCTACTTATATGAGATAACAAAAGATATGTGCTCAGCAAATATAGAATATTTTCCTCTTTCTAAAGACAGTTCAGTCTATCCTACCTTTATTAAAAGTCCAGTGAAGACAAGGAAGCCAAGGAGCAGGAACGAAGACGAGGACAGGTAATACACAAACCAGAGTCCAGTAACAGAAATAAAAAAATAAAAAATAAGATGTCTATAGTGTTCAGGTTTTCAGTACATGAATCTAGACAGATTTCAGCTCTAAAAATCAAGTATTTGGTCACATTTCTGCGATATTTCATCTCTATTTACTGTGTTCTGATAATATTTAGCATCAGCATCAGTGCCCAGCAGTAAATGGATTTGCAACATCTACTCAGCAGCAGTCCAAAAGCCCTGGTTGATGGGCGCTACTAGTGGTGCCACAAGCAGGTTCTAAAGGCAGTTGCTGGTGGTCAGGACAGCCATCAAGACCAGTAAATTCCACCCTGGGAAGAGTTCCATCAACTTCCTTAAACCTGGAGGGAACCCCCCACCACGACAGACAAACAGCCACACTCGCCACGGCCCTTGATTTGCAGCTGAGACTGGACCTCGGCAAACAGCTGAGATTTCCAGAGCACACCCTACCTAGTATTCTTCACCGACTCCTCAACAGCCTAATCTTATGGGAACTCACTGTGCCTTGGGAAGAACACTTTGAGGAGGCTGATGAGGGGAAGATAAGCAAGTACCAAGGGTTGGTGGAGGAGTGCAGGAACCATGGTTGGAAGGGACAGTACCAAGCCACTGAAGTTGACTGCCGAGGTTTCCTGGCAGTCACCTCTGCAAAACCATGTCATTACTGGGAGTATTGGGAGCAGTAAAGAGGGCAGCCACACAGTCCAATTAAGATGGGAGACCCTTGGCTTGTTGCTGCTGGGATGCACACTTGGACTTGATCACCCCAGCTGGGTCACCTGGGTAAGAGGGTACGATGTTGAAAGGCCCAAAACCCCAATGGCCCCAGGAACATGACTGAAGATGCATCCCAGTCGTGTAGCAATGTGTTGACTTTATTTTGAAATTGGATTTATTTAAATATGCGAGGTTGCAGCAGGAAGAGCATCAGGCGTGAAACTGGGCAAAATTCATCTGAAAAGGATTAAGCCTAATTCTAAATGGTTGATAAAGGTTTATTCAAATACAAATCTGGTGTGAGATAGACTCATTTAAATTAAGCTATGTCCCTTTCAGAAAACTTAGAAACAGGCATTATTAGGAAGGGCTTCAACTAGAAAACAGCTATGACAAATGATTTTATTATCTAAAAAACTGATTGTTCTTAACTTTGAGTGCATATTTTAAATGCGTGCGTGATCCCTGAATATGAGCAAGTGGAACCAGCCTCACCTTCCCCTGTAAAAGAAACAAGTTGTGAAATAAAAACACACAAGTGAAGGTCTCACTTATCAGCTTTTGCAGAATGAATTATGATCTTGTCTCCATAGCACTCTCTGCGGCAGGCACTTTTTCTTCAGTTGTGATAACAATTTATCAAAGACTGCCAAAGTTTTCACGTCTGACATGTTTTGATATCTGCGCCATCCAACAGGTGGAAGATCGTTGTTGCATGGCAACCAGTTTTGGAATTTCAGAAACTCTTTAATGCTGTTTAAATATTAACATGTACAAAAGAAGCGCTGTGTGCAAAGTGTGATTATAAAACTTCAAAGGAGTCTTGTACATGTGGCCTGATCGAGCACCTATCTAGAATGCTGTATTTGATTACCAACATCAGCATAAACTCCAGATATTTCTCAGTTTTTACAGCTCCAGGCTGAAGGCTGATGAAAGAGCTCTGGAAAAGTGAATAATATTTCAATGTGACAACATCTTTTAAAAAAGAAGTACATGGAGCTTCTTCTTAACCAAACTGCTTTATCCAGGATAGGACATGATCAGTGAGAAATAACCCCAAAGAAGATAAAGATATCAGTGGTTTTTGGGTCATTTAAAAAAAAAACAAAGATATGAAAATGTCACAGTTCCAGCTTTTCAGAAGCATGAATTGTTGACTATGATGTCATTCATTTTATTCAGTTGAAAGTTTGAATAAAGCAAACTTTGACATCAGGTCTTTTTAAAGCCACTCTATAGAAATACCAGTTCTTACCATGGCGGTCAGCATATCACTAGAAAGGTTAGGTATCAGCCTCATAAACTGTATTATAATAATAAAACTCTGGAATGTCACCAGCAGGCTTCTGACAGAATGCTTTTGAAGCTTTTTTCATCTATGCATGACGTTGTGTTTGTAGGAATGATGCTGTCCAACCCTAGTTGATCCAGCACTGAGACCACGGGAGCACCCTCGCTTGTTCAGTTACCAAAATTGAGCTGTTTTAGCTTGCTGAGCTATGATGATATTACCTAATGATGATAAAACCTTGCCATAGATCCTTTTTGTAATGGTTGCTATCTTATCAGCTGAAACAAGTGCTGCAGAGCTAAGATGAGGTCTCATGGTGCTCTGCGGGAATGTAGACCCTTGCAGCCCTACACCTGCTGGGTAGTAACATCGGAACATGAACGGTCCCACCAGAGCTCTGCAGCACTTGTTTCAGTTGATCATAATTAATGTAAATTTACATTAATTTGAGTCTAAAATAGCTAACTGTGACTGACATAAAGTGGGCATGTTCCAGCTGGCGTGGAGAAATGCATTAAACATTAGACATGAAAAGCAGCTGGTATTTATAAGTGGAGTCCATCATAGACATAAATGGATTGTACCTTCATTGCTTTGGTCATTGATTTTTGTTTCAGTTGTTGGGCCACAGCTATGTGGTGAAACCAAAAAGGCCTAAAACTGACCAGCAAAGCCTGACCGCATGGTTTCAGACAACGAAGCTAACATGGCTAAAACCTTCGGCAGGCTTTGCATTTTATGACACCTGACATAAAGAATTGGTACCCTCATTGGGCACAGACCCTGAAACTCAGCAGGGGTCCCTGCTGACGTGCAGTAGCACCATCTGTCCATAAATAGCAGGAACTCCCTCGCCTCGCCTTTTTTTTTACCTGTCTTTTGTCTCTTCTGCCCCTTCTTCTGGTCTCTTTGGCCTCTCCACCACCTGACTTTGTCCACCATTTTGAATCACGAGACTTCATCAATGTGATTTGGTCCGCCATCTTGTCTGTTTACTTCACGTGCCATCATGGCCATCTTGCTGCACACGCGCATATATATATATATATATATATATATATATATATATATATATATATA
>JAOWBL010000405.1:0-17657 GCA_028564865.1 Zenarchopterus dispar | reverse complement strand
GTTTTGGTTGTTTTATTAAACTTGGTTTTGGACATTCCGCATTGGGGTTCAGGTTCCTTTTTGCCAGCGGCGTGACAGCTTGTCACACGGAAATTACAGCCTAACACTTATTACAGCTTAAATTCAGACCGGATGCTACGAACAGCTGTTTAAAAAGGCACTGTATACCAAAGAACAGACTGAGATGAATTAAGATATCAAAATGATGAAAGAATTTTGATTCTAGGTCTAATCAGTTGAGATAATTGCACAAATATGTGCTTGGTCATTACCGCACCATGGAAGGGCTCACAGTGCAGTTTTGGCTCCAGTAATGGCAGAAATTTAGAGTCATATGATGAAGTTTCATGTTTCCTGTCCAAATGGCTTTTGCTGCAAAAGAACTATTAGGACATTAAGTAAGCAAAGAAATGAAAAAGAAAAGGGTTTCTAAGGATTTGTAACTTAGACATCAAAACTAATAGTGCACCAAGTGACTGTAAATTATAAAAAAAGTGTTACAGTAGTTTTGGAAGAGAATTGTTTTAACTGAGCAGTCAGGATATGTAGTCCTTCTAAAAATACTCCTGTGGGAAAGATGTTTGTCATCACACATTTTAAGCTGACACTGTGCATTTGAAAAGCATGCTATGACTCAGTATGGCTAATGCAGTTAAAACACATAATCTGTGTGAAACCTGCTTGTTTGAGAGACTCATTAATCTTGCATTCCAAACAATATCTATCTTTTAAGCAATAGAAAGGTTAAGTGTACTTTTTATCTATTACAAATGTAATTATATAGACATCTGAATCAATAAAAGGTGATTAAAGTTGTGAAATAAATTACCTTTATTTGTCAAAGTAAATTCTAGAGTCTGAATGAAAATAAGTTGGTAATATTGATGAGTTTTCAGTAGCAAAGATGATCCTCAACATCCAATATGCATGACTTCTGATTTGTGCACTTTTATTTGTCTGCCTAGATGGAGCTTTAGCGTGACTTTTGTAACTCCCAGAGCGAGACAAATCTTCTTTACTTAAAGCTGCTGCAGTTAAACATCAGCTGACATTTTATGCACTGTAAGAGTAGATTTTATATTTCGATAAGCTGATGCTCAAATGTGCCTAAAATGTACATCTGAGACAATTTAAGAGTATATTGAGACACTCACTCTGAGACAGCAACATCTGTCACAGCATTGGTTCAGCAACAGTGAGCCACATGAAGGCGCAGCTGTGTGCAGCAACTCAGCGTTCTGACACCAATGACCTAAGTATTTCCAACACAGACTCAGTATAATTTGGTATTTACATTCATAGAAAGGTGAGTGTTTCCAAACATGTTATTTATAATGAACACGACAGGATCTGAGAGGTTGTTGCAGCAAATATGAGAAGTCACATTCAACGAGTTGCTAATAAAACATTAAAGATGCATGTGAGCAGATGTGAACATAAGACAGCAGTGCTGTTGCATCTGTTCAAATACTGACTTGGATTAATGTGAATGTAAGCAATGGTGTATATTCCTTCCGTGTTGCTTGATAAAAATCACAGTAATGTGATTGATAGTGGGTTGAAACTGGAAACAAGATAGAACCGTAGTCAGGTAAGGAAGCCTGGATCAGCCCAAATCACATTTTTTAGCATATCTGATGAGAATCCAGTCTTTCTGACTGACTTTATATCATATATAGTTGATGATCAGATCCAATCTGTGTGTCCTACCTGATGTTCCCTAATCAAGATGATTGTCATGGTAAATCACATGCATAGAATGATGTAAACAAACCCATGGCTGGGTGGTGAAGTAGCTTTGCTACTAAGTCAATTGGTTAGATGGAGCTGCAGTGCAATTTTTCTACCCGTTACTACTTTGTTTCAGACAGAGATCTCTATCCATATGCCAATGCAGTTGGGATCCAGGCAGGTTAGCTGTTAGACAAGGGACAGCTAAGACTAATCCAAGTTCTGACACTCTGGCAGATGTAGTCGGTGTTTGTGTTGTATTGCTTTCCGAAACATACAATTTGAAGTCCTAGTTCAGTTACCAGACCATCATATTTGGTTTCATCCAAATTGAAATAAATAAATAAATAAATAATGCTCTTCTTGGTTTGCCAAAAAAACTGAGCTGGCACCATGCACATAGCCTAAGAGATTCAACATGTTCCATCCATCAATTTTCTAGACCCGTTGTTCCATTTCTCGGTCAAGGGGGTCTGCTGGAACCTATCCCAGCCCATCACAGGTGAGAGGCAGGGGTACACCCTGGACAGGTCGCCAGTCCATTGCAGGATTCAACATGTTAAAAACACAATTTACTTCAGGGTCTTGCTTCCATCTTTATTATTTCCTTGTTTAGTTTAGTTCCCAGTCTTTCTGTTTTTAAGCACACTGCTACAAAATGCTCACACTTTATATAAAGCCTTTTTTTTTTTTTTGCATTTCTTATCATTTTCTTTTGCCTCGTTCATTTCCCTTTTATCAGAGGGTTTCTTCGTAACGTCACGACAGTGTATGCACTTAGGGGGCCAAAAACAGCTCTCAACGCAGTCTGTTTGACGGAGCCAAACTCTTAAGCTGAGGCGACAAGGCAGTTTCCTGTACCAACTGCCAAATATGATGAATGGAACTTGTTCAATATTCAGTGGGAATCAAAACCCTTTGACAAGAACAGAAAGAAATTGTGGATACAGGTCAGTGAAAGGGCAGACTGAGGCTCTGTGAGTCCAGAAGGCAATAAGAGATTCTGTAGAGCTCACATTGTGCCGATCCCATGTTATTAGCCTTTATCTCTAATAACTAGACAGAGAATATAATTAAATGTGCGTAAAGAACAGTGTGCACATAGACTTTTCTTTAAATAAACACTGAGATTATCAATGACAGATTATCATCCTCCCAAAATCCAAAAGCATGCATGTTAGGTTGATTGGTGATTCAATTCTTCCCTAAAAGTGAATGAGAGTGTGCAAATTTGCTTTTTGTTTTGGTCTTTGTGTAGCACCTGCGAGAGATTGGCAACATGTCCAGGGTGTATCCTGCCGGATGACAGATGGTATAGGCTCCCCCTCCCCCACACCCACATGCGATCCTGAACAGGATGAAGCGGGATGGATGGATGGATGGATGGATGGATGGATGGATGGATGGATGGATGGATGGATGGAATTATTACCAATCATATAAAAAAATCCCAATCAATATTACTGTACCCTGCTGCTGGACATAAACTTTACACACATACACAATCCAACACACTGAATTCCATTACATATAAACAACCTTGGCATATTGAAAAGTTATGACAGAAAGCATCACAGTATAAGCTCTGTTGACACATTTTACAACCCAAATTTACAAGCAGCTACCTGTTAAAAGGGAAAAAAAAGGGACTTTAAAGGGTAGGAGGCTGAATAATGTGCCACTTGGCCTTTATTTCTTCACTGAATCCTGTGTGCTGGCAACACTCATCTCTCTGTATGTTTCTTTCTTTTTTTTTTTGTCTTTTTAATCGTGGCAAACTTGCGTCAACAGCCTACCTGCCGATTTTGGAGCTAATAAGCAATGGTGATGTAGCAGAAGAGCACTTGGGGATTTTAGATGCTGTAGTGTTGATGTGGCACCTTGTTGTGAGCTGTTTTAGATGCAAGGTTTTGGAACCCTGCTGTACGCTGCTTTCTCAAAGCTTAAAAACTATCTTGTGAAGTGGGAAAAGGTGGCAAAGGTTGCCAGTCATTGTGAAAAAAATGTTGTGGAAATATAATTACATTGTGAGTGAGGGGTGAGGGACATTATTTTCATCACAAATACAGCAGTTTTTGTTGTTGTTGTTGTTTTAGTTGTTTACAGCATTTTCTACCCCTGTTCCTAGAGGTGTTTGAGTATGCTTAAGAGCATCTATTTTGATGATGGAAAGATAATCAGCTACTGAAAACGAGCCTCAGATGAAGTGTGGGTATACTTCTTCCCCTGCCTCCACAGGTTCACGAATCAAAAGATGTTTTTCCATTCCATTCTGAGTAAAACTGCCAAACGGGAACCTCTAACAGGACCAGCTGTTTCCTCAACCCTTCCTAATAGCATGTTTCAATTAGACGGTTGTACCACAAAAAAAAAAAAAAAAACATTGAGTCAACAAAAAAAACACAGCTGACCACATGGCAGTGGTAATGTGCATTTTTTTTTTTTTTTGATATTTGCAAACAGCCAATAGGATAAAAGGAGTAAACACGTAAACATGGAAGAGCGGAAATGTTTTTTGTTTGTTTGTTTGTTTTTCTTTGCTGTTTTAAAACATTTACGACAATAGTAGCCATTGAGTTTGAAAGAAAACCCCCTTGGAGGAACTCTACATTGGCGTAACAAGCCAACAAGGACTGAACTGACTCATCTAACCATCTATCATTTTTTTCTGTACTCTATCAAATGTACTAGGGGAAAATTTTTCTCCTCCAAAGGGTTCTAATGAGTTGTGTTCATGTATATATATTTACATGAGAGGACTGAATGTAATTCAGAAAAATGGTGCCCTATGTCTTTTGTACTGCGGACAGCTTGCCTCACAGAAAGTCTTTCCAAGGACGGGTGGTGCAGCTACAGGTGGGTGCAGCGTTTGGGGGCTTGCAATGCAAAAGGTTAGCTTGCAGGCTCACAATTGGATGTAAACGACTGAGTCAAAAGCGGGTGTAAAGTACGGGCAGAAGTGACAAATTTCCAATATAAAATTCCAGAAGACTAACAAAAATAAATGACATATTATTTTAAATACATTCTTGATTTTATTGCAGCCCAGTACCAAATAACCCATGGCCTGGTACCAGTTCCTGGCCTGGTGGTTGAGGACCTCTGATTTAGAATGTCCGATAGCGGTGTATGAGGAAAAGCTTGGAGCTAAAAACAAGAGTTTGACTTGAATAAATACAGCATCATGTTCTTCACAGAAATAGCCTTTGTGGTACTTTTCGGAATGGGCTGGGATTGGCTCCAGCAGACCCCCGTGACCCAGAAATGGAACAACGGGTTTAGAAAATGGATGGATGGATGGGTACTTTTCGGAAACATGAGGTTGGTCTCTGTGGCTGTTTAATTATGAGAACCTGTTCATTAGAAAAACAAGCAAGGTAAAAATTCCTTCTCATACTAGAACAGGGGTCAGCAATCCTGGTTCTCTAGGTTCAGCGTCCTGCATGTTTTAGATGTTTCATTGCTCTAATACACCTGATTTAAATTAATGGTCATCCTCAGGATGTCATCAAGGTCTACAAAACCCTTTTAATGACACAGTCATTTGTATCAGGGTGTGCTGAAGTGGGGAGACATCTGAAATATGCAGGTCGCTGGCCCTCGAAGACCAGTATTACTCATCTTTGCACTAGACTATCAAAAAAAAAGTGCTGCTTACATTTAGCTGAAGGTGGCAGTGTGTGATTTTCTTTGGGAATAACAGAGATGGGTTGGGTTAAGAACAAGTAAATCAAAGGAAAAGCCAGGGTAAGACATCTTGGAGAAAATAAGTCATATTGAGCTAGTTTGGGCACATAAAGAGCAGAGTGGTGAATACATTGATAGAAGAATGCTTAAGATGGAGCTGTCAGGCGAGGAAAAAAAAAGGGTGAAAACCAAAGAGGATATTTCTGGATGTGGTAAAAGAGGATGTGTAGTTAAGTGGTGTGACAGAGAAAAATGCAGAAGATAGGCTAAGATGGCATTGCATTCACATAGTAAAAGCTATGAGGGATGGATGACATTGCAGAAGATCCCTGCTAGAGCCAGGAGCCAATGTTTGGTTTATCCACTCTGGTCTAATAGTAATAACATATGAATGTTACATGACAAACTGTATACACACAGATGTATGTGTTAATGACAGAAAAAAGCACTTCTTAGACAATATGGAAAATAAATTTGTGTAGATAGACAAAGAAAGCACTTCTCCGATGTGTGCATGTGGATTGGTGAATCAGGCTTCTAATGTAAAAGTTCCTTTAGTAGTCAACAAGACTAGAAAAGCGCATTAACCATTTACTATTTAAAAAGCTACACACCCTGTACAGCCATATAAAGAGTTTTTTCAAAGATAAATGCAATACAACCCCTTTTCACTAGAGCTTTTAGTTACTTTTCTTTGTGTTTTGGAAATGTTATAGTTCCATTAGTTTCATTCAAATGAAACATAACTGAAGGCTTTTTTTTCCCCTGAAAACAGTCAATGTTGAAAATGTGCACATCCTCAAATCACCTTGACTATTGATTGTACCATCGAGGCAACTCCAATGAAGATCCTCAAAGTCTTCAAATAAAATTGCCAGCGTGGTTAACACAGCAAAGATGCCCACACATTTGGAGTTAAAGCAAGGCAAAAAAAAAAAAAGAGTAATTCTGAATTTGTTGGTAGTAAAACTAAGAGTTCATTTTTAAAAAAATCTTTTTTAAAAATACAAGGGATTTAAGAAATGTTAAGAGCAGCATTCATATGCAGTGATTGTAGTTACAATCACTGGGGCTGTGTTCCCAAGCATGAATCATTTACATGTACAGACAAAAGAATAAATGCAGTGCATTCATGTGCACGCACACACAATAAAAAAGTCATACCAACTTCATCACAATGACCTTTGAGAAGCAAAGGATCACTTCACCAGCTGCTTTCAAAGCTCATCACAGCCAGGAAGAAGAGGCATGACTGACACCATTCTTAATCTCTGTCACACCGCTCAAATAAACCAATAAATAATGTTCCTCACCATTAACTGTGAATAAAAGGAAGGCACTCTCTGAACTTCAACCATGCAGCTTGGGAAGTCAGCTTAAGCTATGCAGTCTGTCTTCATAAAAAGAAATCAAGTATTTGTTTTTTAAGAAAAACTGTAATGTTCTGATGCAATGAGTCTAAATGAGATGCTATCCCTCCTGTATTACCCAGTCTCTTTCCTTCTCTTCCTAAATAAACATGCAAAAAAACAAGTTTTGTTTTACAGGTATGTGAAAAAGAAAGCACACTCCCTCTCAATTTTTCTGCTAAATTCCTTTTTTGTTGTTTTTTTTATGAGTTAGGTCATTATGAAAGATAATCTTATCTGAAATTCAGGTAAATCCAAACTGGGATGAACAATGCTTGGCATACTACATCATGTAATAGTAAAACACCAAATCCAAAATGTATAAGCAGTGTCTGGAAAGAAAAATAAAAGTACTTACACCCCATAATGCAATAGATTGTCCAATTGCATTTAGAAGGAAAAAAACCTTGAAACAAGCATCAACTGTATGATGTTAACACCTCACATTCATATTTAGAGATTTTAGCAGATTCTTGTTTACAATGAAACTTCAATTCATTGAATTTACTGATGCAAAACCTTTTTGAAGTATCACTACAGCATTTAAACTGGGCTGAAATATGGGCTTTGACTGGGCCAGTGTAACATCTTGACTTATTGCATTTTCAATCTCCTGTGTTGTAGATGTTTTGGGTACCATAAGACAATTTCAGATTATTTTTAGCTGTATATTTTTGTATATAGAGAATTCCATTTCAGATTCACTAAACCCAAGGATCCAGGTCCTACACCAAATGTTTTGCTATACATAAAGGCCACTTCACATTGGTTTCTGATGTCAAAAGAACATTGTTTCAGAAGGCTCATGGTTTGCTCACATTCCTTTCAAATTTTGGGTTTTTAATTATTGTTTTTTTTATTTTTTTCTGTAAGAGCATTTCATAGTCTGAGATTGGGATCGACTTCCTAGGATATTCCCTCCTGGGAACACTGGTGACTGTGTAGAACTGAATAAAAACAGTTTTATAATCCTTCAAACACTGATGAGGAATAACATTCGGTTCTCTAAAATTATTGCTGATGTCTTTCTTCCTCGGCATTGTGTTAGCACTGACCTACATTTTCTATACCAGCAAGTGAATAAAACTTTTGCTTTCTGGTTTTAATTAATGAAGTGCATTTCATTAGCAGAGCTTCTCTGTATTTACTTATTTTACGACTTCATGAGGACAAGAAGATTGTTTCATTATTTAATACGCTATAATAAGAAAATGTTAAGCACCAAAAAAGTGTGTCTCTGCATCTGTCATGAGAAAATGGCAAGTGGGGGATTCCATAATTCAAAAAGAATTTTATGTCAGTTTATGAGCATTTACTGTACATATATTCAAAGTTTAATTTCATGCTTTATGGCTTGGTGTGGAAAAAAATACCCACACAAATACTAAACAAATGTGCTGGTAAATGGCAGCAGATCATCTCTTGTGGCTGGGTTGATGCCAAAGCCTGATGCAGCTGAATCTTGTATGGATGTTGGTGGACAGTGAAAAACCTTTGGTGAACGAAGATGTGGGGTTTGGTCAGATAAGCACACCCTGCTTGAATTATCAGATAATCATGGATTAAACATGAAGTGGTCCTCCAGGGGGTAAAAAAAGGCAAACAGCTAGCTTATCAGAGAGGGTGCTTTCTGCTTTCTGAGTGTGTTATCTGCAGGGGATGCAGCTGGTCAACAACAGGCAAACAGAAGAAGTCATCAACCCAACGAGATTGACATCGCTAAGCATGGCAAAAATAAACTGAATTGGTGGTGCATTACAACGGGGAAAAGAGCAACATAACAACTGAAGGCAACTAGCAAGAATTCCTTTAAAAATGTAGGAAAAATGTGGAAAAGGTCCACAAAGTTTAATTGTGAGGTATCATTCTTTAACTTTTGGTACACAATCATCCTAACCTATTAAATTACAAATATACCAAATTAAATTTATTTGCAACAGAATCTGCAAAAAACCTAGTATTTGGCTGAAATCAAACCTTTTTAACACTTTACGCATAAGCTTTCACAATATTGTTGAGTCAAATGGATCTGTCCCCCTCTTAAGCTGCATTTGCCTTTTTTAGGTTAGCCAGCTTTGTGTTTCCACAATATAATATTCATGCAGAGATTTGGATGAACATTTTACTCAAAAACCATTTAAACATGTCACACTGCTTTCAAATGTATATTGTACAAAGCTTGACAGCTCACACAAACAGAAATCACATCATTTCACAAATCTGAAAGAAAAGTATTCAGATGGCAATTTCATCCTCAAATACTTTACATTTCCTGCATCTCAGGTGCATTTCAGCCACAAACAACAGCAAGTACTTGTGCATTAACCTTTAAGCATGATTTATACTTTTTTTGTAATCACTGCATATGTTGCCTACTTATACAACCTAAGTCATTTCTGCAGTCTACACCTGTCAATTCTATCAATCTGTAATTACACCACCCAGCGCCAGGTGGGGGTGCAGGTTTTTTTGAAGCTCATAAATGTTGAGAATAAGTCATTTTTACAGACACTGCAGCAATCTTTTTCTTCCCAGCTTTTAAAAAATCAGGAGGGAAATGTGAAAGGAAATACAAAGAAAAATAAAACCAGTATCAACAAGCGTACCAATTACATTTGCTGTGTCAATAACATTGAGACGATAACATTATCGGAAAAGTGCACATCAGTGTGAAGCACAGGGATCCATGGCACGGCGTACATATGCCATCAGTTAAACAGTGAAGTGTAAAAAACAAGATGTGTGAACAAGTTCCACTACCTGTACATCTCAGACAATTATTTAAATTAGATTTATTTAGAATAATTTAGATTAGATTAGACAAAACTTTATTAATCCCTTACGAAAGATTCCTCTGGGAAAGTAATCCGACAAGATAAATGAACAGCATTGTGCTGGACCTTGAAGCCCATGTTGAATGTTGTTAAGGATGTTCTGAGGTGTTCACGCTTTATATTTTTTGCCTGACTACAGACACTAGCCTTCACGGAGCGAGCCTGAAATTAAGCAGTTCACTCTTTCGCAGGCACGAAAAACTCAGTCTTCTCTCGTTTTTCCAAAAATTGATTCTGTCAGCTTTCAAACCTTCAAATGAGACTTTTATGTCAATAAATGTAAAGAAAAAGCTAGACATGGCAATTTTCATATTATCCAGGGCAGTGCCGTCAGAAAAAATTTGCTTGCTTTCCCAGGTTCTGTTTTTTCATCGTTGCCAATTGGAGCCTAAACCAATACCTGAAACTGCTGCAGAATTATTTAATGTAAAAAGGAAAAAGAAACACATTTTAGCACTCAAAAGTCACATTATCTGGTATTTGCTGTATTTCCAGTGAGAAAGGTCTTAAGGATTACTGAAATTTCCCTGAACCACCCGTGTAAATCTGTTGTGTAAAGTTTACAGTGCCCTCTGTGTATTCTGTTTTTAATCTTTATGACGTGTATATGTGTGTAAAAACAACATTTTAATTTTAGTTACTATCACAGAGAGTAACCAAAATTAAAATAAGAGAATAATGAGAATTTACACATGGTTACATTACTTTCTCAAGCATTTAATATTTACTCAAAGCTCATTGAAAGAAAATAGAATAAGAAACATTGCTCCAGTCAATCGATGATGGGGGTGGTTTTGTGCTTGTGCAGGTGCTATCACTTTGGAAATGTGTATTCTTGATTGGCCATGTTTTCATGAGGAGTGCTGGAGGGGACTTAGTTCTCATGTTATATCAATACTTTGTTCAGATACCAGCAGACATGATGTCATCCAGAAATCACTTACCCTCCCTTTAACATATTTATTTTAAACTGTGGCAATCCCCAGCATAAGAAAAATGAGAAGGAGGACACAAAAAGCAAAAATGAGTAAAACTGTGATTGTTCTGGCATCAGGTAAATCTAAATTAATGGAACAGAATTTTAAAAAATGTGACAAACTCCTGATACATATTATTAACAAGAAAAACAGAAGACTGATCAGTGGGCAGAATGATCATTTTAAGATCCTTCTTCGTTTATTTACCCGAGTCATTCTAGTTCTTTCCCACACAAAACCAAATAGTGTTCCAGCTCGGCAGTGCATCAGCTGTATGGTGTGTTGTTCTGTAGAGAGGCCCCAGGGCTGCCGACCAACAGCTGTAATCACTGTGTTTGGTCTGCAGCAAAGATTGAAGACGGCTGAAAGTGGAGCTGAACGCAGAATGAAGTATGGAACAACAACCATCTCTCTCTCTCTCTCTCTTTCTTATACCCTCTCTCTTTTCCTCCCTGTCTCATATACACACAGGACAGCACAGACTACTACTTTCATGTGCTACTTCAAAGCATCAATTAAACAGGAGAAAATGCAGATAATAACCATAAGGTTATCCTTGCCGTAATGAGCCAAAGTACTCGTTGTGACACATCAAAACACTACCAGCGCTTCGAGCCAGCACATAGAAATGTATTAACAGCATGGTGGGAATTAAAATGGATACAAGTGCATGCAAATAAGGGAATGTGTGTTTAAGGATATACCCGTTATGTATTTTTGACTTAAAAATGGAACTGAAATGGTGTCCGCAGCAAAACAATGAATATTACTGTACATGTCATGCCTGTGTTTACTTGTACAAACACAGGCACGACTATTCAAGGCTCTCAGTGGGATTTTTCACAAAGAGCATTTGTTTTATCTGTTTGAGGACAGAGCAGAATATTTTCCATGTCCAAATATGATACAATGTCTCACACACACGCAAAAAAAAAAAAAAAAAGATTTTCATCTTTTCAAACTGAAAGTTTTAGTGCAGTTCGAAAGAGTGACAGGAACAAACAGTCTCTTAATACCCAGCAGACTGTCCTGGGCGGAAAAGGGGGCAGCTAACAGTAACTAACAGTATTTCAATTCTAGATCATTAGGCCCAGTGCTCAAAAGGCATCTCAGGACAGTTGCGGAAGAACAAGCAAAAGAGCTTATGCGTGCATCTCGGAGCTGTACTACACAATATGTGAGGAACAAAACCAACGGGCTCTCTCAACAGCAGAGCACAACAACTTCTCTAAGGCAGAAAAGAGATGAGTAATTGGGCAGTTCAGTGAGTTCAGTGCCCCTTTTTAAAACATATTTATTTATTTATTTTAACTCTCTCACATCTACAGCCTGTGCAGCATCAGCTGACAGATATAGTAGAATGTTCCCTGTATTACCCCATGCTGAAGTGGATGTGGATGAGACAAAATCCATCTACATCCTGTCAACTGGGCTATAGAAAAGAAGGCAAAAGTGGACAACAATGCTCTCAAAAGTAGTGTAAAGCTTACAAGCAAAAGATGGAAATTATTATTATTAGCCTATTATTATAATAAAGAAAGACAGCTTGGAGAAAAGTGAAGACTGCATAACAATTTTTGCATGAGTCAAGCATTTCTGTGATTCCAGGTATGATATGATTCTACAGAAACTAGGTCAATGTATGCTGAGAGGGAAGTAAGGAATTTTCAAAAAAGCTGACTGTTAAAATGCAGGTGTAGGTACGCTAGAAGAGGAGAATATGAGCAGCTGCAGGGTACCCTGATCGGACAAAACTGCTGTTGTTTTTGCAGGCAACTATATATTGTGTTTGTTTGTTTTTTTCTTTTCCTAATACAACTACCTCCCAGTTTAACTACTAACTCAGTTGATTACCATTTATCTTTACCAGGAAACGTGGCACTTGAGTAACATGTTACTTCTTTTCTTTTTACACCTCGAAAAAGATTTAGGTGAAATCCACAAACAAAAACACCTCGAGCTCAGCAATTGGTCATTAATAACGAGCATTACCTTCCATCTCACAAGCATTTTGTGAAAATTGCTGTGCATGATGTTGATGCCCCACACACAGTCTTTTTACAGTACCTCCTACTTTTACCTTCAACACACCATACACACACCAACACAACAGTGACGATAGCTTTTCTCTTGTGCAGAAAGACAGCTGCCAGTGTTGCCAATATTGGCGCATTAACTCCTTAATTTCTGTGTCACATATAATTGACATGGTCCAAAAAAATAAGTGCTTTTGCGTTGTCTTCTTATTTCTTCTGATTTACAGGACAAATTTAAAAAGCCTTTTTCTCTTAAATGAATAGAAACTGAGCAATGTCATGTACGCGGTGGTAACTTTGGCTCTACTGGTATGTGCCACACTGTGACATCTGCGTGACATCGAGTTTTGTATAACAAAGCCGTGACACTGTCCTTCTGTAAAACACACACCTACTTTAACACTGTCAAAGTTAGATTTCGGTCATGATAAAGAGGGAAAACTCGCAGCCACTTGCAACAGAACTCAAGCTTAATCTGGTTACTGGCTTGCTGATATGACAGTATGCAAATATAAACAGGAGATAATGCAGGACAACTGTAGCTACTGGACAAATAAAGGTTCAACCAAGATGTTTAAAACATCTGCCTGATCACAGTCCGGTTCTCTTGGCCTCCTTTTGCACTCGTCGAGGGATTTGCAAGGCATTAATTCCTCTTATGCTGCCGTGACCTCAGGGGTCTGACCAATTAACTTTCTCCTTTAACCTCAATCCAACTAACAAAATTTACTCCTTGTATTAAGTGCTTCTCCCATTATCGTTTTGGTTAGACTGGTCAACACTAAAGTACACCTTCTCACCTTTTAATTATATATACTCAAAGAACACTTTTTGTTAGCAAACCCAGTCTATCCTTTCACCATATTCGGGCCTTATGGATTAAGCAACACCGGTTTGCCTTTCTGGGGGAATCAACACATTTAAATAATAAGCCACTCATCCAAATCCTCACAGCGAACAGCAAATAAGATAAGCACAAGCTGAAGCGTTCACAATAAAGCATGCAAACTCTCTCCACCTCTGCACGATTGGTACATTCAGAAAACTGAGACAACTAAACATTATCTGAAATGAACATTTTCTCCATCTTGTTGTTTTGCAACATACACACAAAAAAACAAATGGGTAAATAAAAAAATTATTAAAATAATAGGCTATTTGGTCAAGAGTGGGTAGACTCATCGTGGTTAATTTACTATTTTAATAATAATTTCTCACTTATCATAAAAGTGTGACCAATGCCATGAATTGCATTTTTAATACAGGTTTAATTTAAATTATTAAACTAGGCAATGAGCTGCATTCATTGCTCGTGTCACCAGAGTCACATTTTCAAATTGCACTGAGCACAAGGGTGACACCTCACTCTCAATAGATATTTAATGAAACAGAGAGCAGATGACAGTGTTTACTGTAAATGGAAAAGATTATGGTTATATAAAGAGTGCCCCTTTTTAAAACAACACAAAGCAATCTTTGTATACTCTGATTAATTTGACTATAATTTGAATTTGATGAGTAAATTATGTGTATATGCCAACACTAATTACATCAATATGAATCTCTGTCGAAGGTGAGACAGAGGCATTCATTGTTTATGAAAGGTATTGACCAGATGGATGAATATGTAAATGGCCACATGGTCACTCACAAATCATCCTGTCTGACTAAACCAACATTCACATCTGTTCCCCACATCAGGTTCATAATGCAAATGCAGAATCTGGAGGGAAATGAAGTAAAATAATCATGAAATTAATTATCAAGAAAAGTGGGGACATGATTGGCATAAATATAAAGAATTTAGCACAGTGCTTCAAAGATCACTTTCACAGAACTAGCAGTGATTATCTAATATGATTCATTGCAAACGATAGGTATATGCTGCCAGAGTATGGCTTGGGGCTAATAAAATGTACATATCACATGAGATCAGGGATAAAAGTAGATTTAATTTATTTTCTGAACTGAAATGAACAATCTTTTGTCTCAGCTGGAACTTCTATATTAAGAAATGGGTGCCGCTCCTTACCTAAACAAGTTAACAGTTACCTTACCAGTTACCTTAACCACTAAACTTTTTTTTTATTCTCTAAGCAGCTTTATGTGTTCTTGTACACAAACAGAGTACAACAGCTGAATCTTAATACTGCAATAACCTCTTTGTATTGTATTCAAGGGGTTCTTTGAGCAACTTATTTTGGATTTTCTTAGGAGTCACCAGAGCAATTCATAGATTTTCAGACAGTGTATTAATTTGGCATAGATTTTAAGTAGCATTCCTGAGGCAATCCTAGTTATCAGGGCTTGGGACCAGGACTATGAGAACACTGGTTTATGAACCCTCAGTGGCTGCAGCAGCGAGGGGAATCAGGTTTAGTGTTCTATCCAAGGACACTTTAGAATGTGAGAGAGCTGATGATCAACCACAACCTTCCACTTGGAGGGTAACTAACTCTAACTAGTTCCAGTCTCTTAAAATACCAGTTGTCTAATACCAGTCTCTTTTATGGGTTTTTAATTTTATTTTTTCAGCACTGATCCTCAATCAGTCTCTAGCCTGAAACTACCTTAAAGAGTTGGATTGAAATCAAAACATGACAAGGGCAATTCAGTGATAAAGAACGACTCAAAAATAGTCAATAAGTTGACTATATAATGTGTAATAGGACATACCTTTAACAGATGGGTTTTCTTGTTGAAAATGATTTTCTCAAAGGTTTTGGAGAGGCAGCTGCACTCTTTTATTAGCAGAACTAGATTCTGTCTAAAAATCTATTACTAAAATGTAATTCCAGGTTGCTCCAACCTACTCGCACCTCAACATGAGGTTGGATGAAAATGTCTGCATCGCTTTTCTGAAAGTGGAAGCTAACTTTAACCAAAACATTCGACAACAAGCTTAGAATGTATTGTAAAAAATGAAAAAGAACTTGCAAAAGTAATATCAGTCTTTTTCTGTAGCCTTGTACCAGCCAGACTATTAACTTTGGAAATACGTTTTCCTACCTTTGTTGTGACTGGGAAACCTCCGACGGCCTGTTGATGAGCTGTGCACAGCGTGTTGGTAGTGAGACATGTCTGTTGGTGTGCTGGGAACACGGAAGCTGTCCTGGAACCTCTGGATCAAATCTTCTACTGACTCCGTGTTTGGGTCAATGGCTACAAAAAAGAAATGCAGGCACATCAAAAGGCTTCAAAGTGAAAAGTCCCTTTGAAAGACGGGACACAAACACTGAAGATATAGTAAAAATCCATACACAGAAACAAACATGCAGACAGAATAGAACGAACAAAAGTATCTCTTTTTTAGGAGGTATAACAGATTAGAGCATGGAATGCACCATTAACCACCACAGTGTCCCATTTTTTGACATTGTTAAAAACAGCACTGTCTTCTTTCTTCTGTTCTATTTTTTTCTGCCCCTTGAATGATACCATCAATTCAATATTGCCTCATCTCTACAGGGATCCTGCCAACGCTTCGCCTGATTGTTCAATCTCACTCTTCCTGATGAATGACTCCAAAACAACTGGCTCTTGGCAAGGAAAGGGGGCAGAGACAGAGGTTTGCTTCACCAGGAAATTACAGGAAATTACAAAAGGAAGGACAGAACGTTTCGTTAAGCATATGTTCTGGGTCATTTATGGAAGCAAAATATTAATTATGTCTGAAGAAAATCCTCCTGCAATTGTGTCGAACTCACAAAAACAAACTAGTCGGAAAGAGATAATAACAAAAAAAGGTGAGGTGATATAACAGATATAATTTCCATTTAATATTTAACATCGCTTTGTTTTTCTTGGCTTTGACTTTTAATCTATGCAAGGGTTCGCCTGTGCACATACTGCGTACTTAGATTACAGGTCTAGACAAAAATAAAATAAAATAAAATAAAGTAAAATAAAATAATAATAAAACTGTGAAAACAACTCTGTCCCCCAAACTTCAAGCAGTGTTGCCATCTCCTCACGACAGGGCTATTCATCACAGCAACCACCACCCCCAACCCATCGTCATCATCTTTTGATCTGTCAGTCTGGCTCTGAGGTGTACTCTGTCCATGAATAATGGTGATGTTTTGCTCCCAGTGGTTGTTCATCATGCATGCTGATGAGCATGCAGGAGCAGAAGAACAGGGAGATGAGGAGGACGTGGGTGGAAGAGGCTCAAGTACCCCCATTGATCTTGATAGTATAAATGAAAACAATAACCTAGCCACTGCAGTTTGCTTGACTTCATACATTAAAAGTGCAAGGATGTATCTCTGTTTAAATTAATAGTGGTTAAATTGAGTGTGTTCTATCTGTGATTTTGCCAGGGGGATATGTTCTGTCCTGGTGCAATAATGGATCATGCAAAGTGATCATAACCTTATTTAGTGATAAAATGTTGCCTTTAATTACTTAATCAAACTCAACAAGACTAATTTTGATTAATTATTAAGGTTGTAAAGATAAACCAGTATAAAGTGCAACCCAATTTTAAAGTTGTCAAATCTGTAAGGTCCCTGGATGGCATAAAATCTACCATAGACCAATCAAAGTCAGTTGATTGAGCTTTTTTCTGCAGATCCTACACAGTGTGAGATTTCATTGCTAAAGAAATCTGCACCACTGTTATGACACACCAGCCAGCACACCAAATGAGTTGAGTCTGCACACGATGTAAATCACAGATTAGCCAGACCACCTGCCAAATAACCGGCTCATATGTATCTGTCAAAGCAGCAAGTATCACAACAGCTTCAATCATTTCATAAAGAACAGATACTAGGGATGGGCATTTTTAGAGATGTACTCAAGGTTTGTCCAGCTTTGGGAAAATTACAGTCAATCAATTATTGATGTTATTAATCTTTAGTCATATACATACATACATACATACATACATACATACATACATACATACATACACACATACACACAAACACACACACACACACACACACACACACACACACACACACACACACACACACA
>JAOWBL010000404.1:0-17662 GCA_028564865.1 Zenarchopterus dispar | reverse complement strand
TCTATCTATCTATCTATCTATCTATCTATCTATCTATCTATCTATCTATCTATCTATCTATCTATCTATCTATCTTAGAACTTAGATTAGTTTCTGATTACTTTTACATGTAAAAGGTTTGTTGAGACTAAATATTTATGTATTTATTGACAAGGGTGTATCACCATTGCCTACCCGCAAAAACAAAACTGTGTTTTATTTATATAACTGGTCACTTGATTGTCGTCTCAACTTTGGGAAAATCAGCTTTACGCTCTGATACATTTTAACATATTCAAGAAATAACTGTATATGCATGTCATGTTGATAATATATGTGGATGGAAACAGAAAAAAAACAATTTTCTCCCTCTGTTGCCTTTCAGCATCAGAGGAAAACCTAAGGAGAAGACAATGAGGCCAAGCTTGTTGTCTGTTTCAGAGCAGTGGCTCAGCTGTCACACTTCACTGGTTTTCTTAGACAGGAGGAGAAGTCCAGAAGGAGTTCATATCCTATCAATAATCACTGCAAATGTGATTATGGAAAAGTCCTCTAACTGGAAATGCAAAAAGATGTATTATTTCAGTGTAACTCAAGTATATAATATGCTAGATATTATTAGATCATCAAGACAGCTGGAATAGACTCCAGCCCACCCACAAGGTTAAATAGGATGAAGCAGATATAGACAGTGGATAGGGGGATTAATATTTTGCTACACTAAAATGCAATATTTTCAAACTCCAATTTACCAGTATCATGCCAAAAAAAAAAAAAAAAATCCCATAGTGAATTTTCTTCTATTTGGTTAAACAAAAGAAAGTAAATTAAATATGATGTTAGCAAGCCTGAAGTAAATTCTATGGCACCATTCATTCATTCAATCATCTATTCATTCATTCACTCATAGGGGCTTACAGGAGCCCATCATAGCTTTTAATCAGTTAGAGGTGGGCTGAGAAATTCCATGTTTATAGACTTTGGGAGGAAGTCAGAATACCAAGATAAGATCATCACATAAGCACAGGGAGGAAATCCTAACTACACAGAGACCAATTCTTAAATGAGTAATTCTATATGATTTTGAACTCAGGACACTTTTTCTCACTGTCAGGGGTTATAGGGCCTTGATGGAGTTTACAGACAATTTCCCACTCTGTCTTTGGCTTGCTTGTCAATTATTATTATTACAACAACTACTACTACTACTAGCAAAATGCAATCTGTCTCCAACAAAAAAAAAGGGTACAAATCTATTCATTAGTTATTTGATTATACTCAGAAATCTACATACAAGATGCAAAGTAACTTAAACATAACAATCCAAGTTAGCCTTTCTCCTGATTTTTTTTTTATTTCAGTCTAAAAGAGGTGAAGATGTTAATTACACTATCAGACATTTTACAAACAACGCAGTTAGGATGAAACCAGATTACATTTGTTCTAGAACAGCGAGTTGATGGTTTTCACTGTTGCCTCACAGCTACAATATTCCTGCTTCAAATCTTGGATGGGACTTCTCCCTGTGATTGTGTAGGTTCTCTCCACCAGGTACTCTGGTGAGGCTGACTGATGATTATAAATTGCCCATAGGGGTGCAAGTGTGCTTTTCTTGCCATGTGTCTCTTCAAAGCACTGGTGACGTGTCCAGGGTGCCTTAAGCCTGAAGACAGGCGGTGTAGGGACAGGAAGAAGCAGGTGAAGATAGTGGACAAGTGGATTTGGCCTCAATCAGATCCTCCCGATATGTACAGGTTCACATTGACCAGTAGATGGAGATGTGTCAACATCTCATATACTTTGGAGTAAGTTGATTTTAATGTCACACAGTCCATAACCTCTCCAAAGATAAGAAATTATGTTTAACCTTGAAATTAATCATGAAGTGTTACTAAAGGCAGCAGCTACATTTAAACAATGAGTCTCATTATTGCTGCACTTCACTTTAGTTTCAAAGTTATTTTATTCTTTATATCTAATGATATTTAAGAAGAAAATCTTTATTTGCCCCACAGTGGGACAATTGTATTTATAAGGCATCTTCAATGTCTAAACTAGCTCTAATTTCAGAGGACATAAATATTTGTTTCTCTGGGAAGAATTTAAGTGAGTTGTTGGAGATAGTCACATCAGAAATGTATACATAAAAAACATGTCTGAGACAAATTATCATTGAAAATAAATACAGTTAAATTCAAGTTATTTTACATTGTAAAAGGAGATGGTGTAGACATTGAAAGAGTTCATGAAGAAACAGGTTTCTTGATGTGATAATGGATGAAATCTCATGTCGGATGTACACAATAAACTTTCATGAATCATTGTAGCAAAACAAATTCCGGACCATAAATCAACTCTACTTTCTCTGGGGTTCATTGATCTTCCCATATTTAAGTTAGTGTGCAGAGGTTTGGGGAATGCATGTAAATGTACATTATTACCACTAATTACATCACAGAAAAGAGCTACAGCATCGATTACAACTGGTTATAGAGACCAAACAAATTCATGATTATTTGATTCATCAAACAACTGTGTTTTTCACAGTTTATATATAAAATAACAACTTATTCACAATCAACATTCAGAAACTGTTTATAATAAGGATGAGGGATATACGTTGGGGGATTTAAACATCTTCAATTTCAGACATGAAAACAAGAACAAGTTTTTGTTTTTCTGTTTCTGGGCTGAAGCTGTGTGACAGGTAAAATTTAAGTTAAAGTAATCTCCAGGCATGAGCAAGTTTAAAAAGTGGCACAAACCTATGATTTTTCACAAGGTTCAAGGATGAGGAAGAGTTTTAATTCTGTACATGTATGTACAATATTTAATATATAATGTTTAATAGACAGGGAGATGCATATATGTGTCATCATAAAACACTAAAAAGTTAAGGGGTAGTGTTAAAAGCTTTGCTTCTTCCTAGGGTTTTTTGGACTGTGGGACAAGCACAAGGAGAACATGAAAAGACCGCACAGAGACTCCAGCTGAGTGCAAACCAGGAACCTTCTTGCTGTGAGGCAAAACTGCTAACCACTATGCCACCCTGCTCCTTATTTATTATTATGATAAATAAAATGTTCCTAAAGCAGAGCAATATTCTGAAACCACCCTGACTGAAACATGTAAGTGAATGGGGAGTTTTTAACTATATAACACACATTTGACTAATTGAAGAGTAATAATAACTCACTAATCTGACACTGCAGAGCAGTCTAAAATGAGAATCTGGCCCCTTGACTCCAAACAGGCCCACCCACATCTAACTGGCCTCAAATAGATGATGCATTTTCTGAGATTCTCAAGAAATAAAACAAAATAAAATCCTGTCAATGAGACTGATGAAGAATACACAAGGTCTTTGTTTTAATAGAGAGGGCAGTTTAACTATGATCGTTTGATATTTTTGGTTGTTTTGTATTTATGGTTTGACATTAGTCCATGTATCATTAAACAAGGTTTTTACTCTAAATTTCCCACTGAGGCAGGTTTAACAGGAAAAAATATACATATATAAAATACATAATTTTTAAAAAAAACAATTTTCTTTCTTTCTTTCTTTTTTTTTTTTTGGATCAAGGGGTAGCCATACCTCTGAATGAAAGAAAAAAAGAAAAAAGAAAATGGGACATCCTACCCTAAAAAGCACCACATAATCCCAACAGACAACAACTGTCATCCTGTTTCTAACAAGACAAAATAGACCGACCAAGAGAAAAACAGAAAGAAAAAAAGAGACATATCATGGAAGAGTTGGCTTTTAATAACATAATAGAAACTTCACCTTCTTGTTACAATCAGTAAGAAGAAAGTAAAGGAGATCAACAAATTATGCATAAAAATCTTTCATTAGCCTGATGAGTGGTACATACTGATCCACTCCAAACCCACAATTAATAATTCATTTATAATGAAGTTGAAGAGAAAAAAAATGGATAATGTGTTTTCAGATGAAGGACAAGAATAGTTTAACAACCTCTTTGAGAAAAATTATACCTTCAGCAGTAGAAGAAACTCACAGGTTTCAAATCATTTAAGGGAACTAATAAGGGGAAACAGACGAAAGCAGAAACAATGTAAAATGGCCTAAAGAACAAAAGAATAAACTTTTACGTGTTTATATCAAGGCCTCCTGAAGAACACTGGTGATAACAAATATGAAAAACAACCAACCACATGTAGAAGACAAACGCAGACCAAAAGATAAATCTGTTTTTTTTTTATTTAATCACTTAGAATTAATAACTCTTGTACCATAAATAATTTAAAGCAACAAAGAAGGTTAAATAAGAGGTTTTCTGAAGACTTTTCATCTGAACCAGCCAGATGACATGTGCAAATCAAAACAAGGACGAACATCATGTCATTAACAGACGTCTCCTTATGTCCTGGAAAATCCTCATATTTCAAACAAATCGTTACGTTTTTGAGAATGACGGATCATCAAGGAGATAATACTGTTCTGCCTTTAGTCTTGGGGAGGTTAGTTAGAGCACTTGAATCAATCTTTATTAAGAGACATTTATCATCTTTACTTTCTGACAGTGAAGGCCATTAGATGGGGGATTTTCTAAAGAGCGTTCTACCACCACAATACCAAATTAGAGGAAAGCTTGTTGAATGAAAAATATTGCAATGTGGTGAACAAAGACATTGTCATGGGTACTTGGCAAAAAGTGATATTCAGCTATAATAGCGACCGCTGCGAGAATAAAATTTGCTTTACAATGAGCATTAAAAAGAAGAAAAGCACTGCCATTAAGACAAAGCACTGATACAATGTAAGCCTTTTGAAATAAAAAGCTCTTTTGGTTTATCTTTTCAAAGAAAAGCAGAAACCCTTTCCATCATAAAACTGGATTTAAATTTCAACATATGTACAATCATAAGATGTGGAAAATGCTATTGCAGTGACAAATATGGAAGACCATGAGGTGTCTATAGGAAGAAAAAAAAATCTACAATAAAACCTGATAACCACAGTGGATGATGCCCAGAATCTCATAAAAGCACAAACACAAAAGCAAATAATGCTTCATATGGTCCTGCACTGATTGCCTACACTTAGTCATTATTGTTTAAAAAAAAAAAGAAAAAAAAAAACTAAACTAAAAACAGCAACAACTCATTGACAAAATATTAAATAACAAGACACAACCCATTGGGTATGTAGAGTATTTTTTTGTTCAAATGGTCTGTGCAAACATTAAGTGCATATGGATGTTTTGTCTCTGATAGTTATGTCAAGCCTGTGCTTAGGTCCAGCAGAACAATCCCTGTAGAAATATTGCAAAATCCTTAAAAGAAAAAAAACTGTACCAATGGTATGAACAATGTGTTCAACATTCTTTTGAGTACATAAAAGAAGCGTTCCTCTACATGTCGCATGTGCTACACAAAGATCGATTCACCTCAAGACCCATAAAGGGTCAAGTGGACTTTAGTCTCCAGCAGCTGATGTGTTAACCAGCTGTAAACCCGTCGTTTGTAATGTACAGAAAAGGGCATCAAGTCAAATTTCTACTGTACAGCTGACAAGGAGCTCTTTAGCAAACTGCTCATCGCAAAAGCAATGCATAAGTTAAAATAATATTTATTATATGCAATCAATTAATTGTCATTTTTTCCTCAAAAAACATATTTGATTTGATTGTATTATATTAGCAGCTCAGTATTATACCAAAATAAAAATTTCAGTATATTTTCTGATAATAAACAGATGCCCCGTAGATGACACAAAATAAAGTTACAATTAAAATTTCAAACACTCGTTCAAAACTTTAAAACACAATTAAGACGTAAAGATTTCATTCCAATGAGAAGACAGACAAGTTAAAATTTTTTAAGTTATTTTAAAAAATCTGAAACAAAAGCAACACCATTTGTTGCTGTGGTACATAAAACACACACTGGGCTTTTTACCCCATTGTGCACCCTAGTTAACAAACTCTACATTAATATCGATATTATTTTTTATTTTGATGATTTTCAGCTCTTATAACTTTGATTTTTCTCTCATATGAAGGGAGCTGGAATTGAGCGCGAGTCAGTAAGTTTATAGGCAGGCGTGACTGATTTTTCTATTAGAGAATTTTCAATATTAAACATCATGACCTCTGGCAGCAACTTCAATTGCAAACTTTAAATCACACAAGAATTTAAAAGCCTTGCTTGGGAATCTGTGACTTTTTCAGTCTGTACAGAGCTGATGGGGAAGCAGGATGGGCCACTTTCTGTTGGGGGAAAACGTTGACAGCTTTGTTGTAATAACTGACTGTCGTTGTGTTGCTTTCCCTTCATAAATATAGTTGTCATGGGACACGTGGCCAACAACTTTGACTTTTTCCTGGAATTGTACTCCTACAGCATCAAAAATGCAGTTCAAAGGCTTACAAGTGTTAAGTGTATCTGAAATAGATACAGTTGCTAACTCTTGATGGCAGCAAGAACTGTAGTGACGATCTGGTACCTGAACAATCATTGTCTCTGGAAGTAGTAGGAATTGCAGAGTTTACATTCCAGTGGCTCGACATGTTGAAAAGTCGTTTTCCTTTAAGACCCAGGGGCAAACCAGTGTTGGATCTGAGCTATACCACGATGTATCTGGTCAAAGTAGAAGTCTGCATTTCTGGAGAAGTCCTGACAGACGGAGGACTGGGCATCGCCAAGAGCACAGTACAGGGCAGTGCCCCCCACACTGATGACTACAGTCACCAGACAAAGGAGGAAGAGAAGCAGGCAGGAGTCCCCACCACCGACCTCTACAAAGAAAAAGATAGAAGGAGTTAGAGGCGATGGTACAGAAGGGCAGATTAATGGTGTCTGTGCTGAAGAAGTTGCTGGTATTCGTATATTATTTTTAACGATAGCGCACTGGTATATTACAGCTGAGGTAGGTTTATCTCTCAATTGCCAACATCAGACACAGAATATAACTGTAATGTACACTCTTTTTGTTTGATTATGAAATAAAACAATTACTGTCATATGATGTCATTTTGACTACTTTGACACTGAAGCAATAATGGTGTGATACGGACCATATAGTAAAGAGATGTTGCTGTTTATACGCTGCAAAAAAAATCACACAAAAATACAAACATACCATTGTCGTAGCCGTCATCAGGAACTTTGAAGCGGACGCGTCTTTTAGTGGTCTGTCTTTCAGATTGGAGCTCTGTACGTGAAGACATGCTGGTGCTGTCCATATGAGCGTTTCGTTTCTTCAATATGGAGACAAGACCAGAGGCAGGGGAGATCTGAGAGGCAAAACCAACCAACCAAACAAACAATAAGACAAAATCAAGAATATTAGAAAACACTGACACATATACAAGCATCCTATTTACAACATTTGATCTTGGAGAACATGTGCACAAAACAAGGAGTAGTACTGTACTGCAGGCATCCTTATCAATGTTTCAGCATATTAACTGTCATGCTGTGCTGAACAGATACAGACTGAACTCTTTAAATATCAACAAATAGTAAATCTGAAAAACAATTTAAGAACAATTAAATATTGTGTGGTCTTGTTTTCATTTAGTATTTTGTTAGACTGAAAAAAATACATAAGATATTGTATAGCATACATTCATACCTCCTCAATAGTTATGAGTTTGGCCATGTCATCTAGCGAGGGAGCTTCTCTGATGATGTTAGCCTGGTATACTTCATAGTCCTCTTCCTCATCCACTTCCTTCTCCTCTGCACACGCTTCCTGCTGCTTTATGTGGGCAACTTGAGGTGGAGGTACCTCCTCATCCAGGCTTGCTTTAGAGTTCTTATCCAGTGATATTGGGAAAACAGTTATACATGTTATAGCAACATATATTTGCAGAGACGGTAATTGATTTTTCTTTTAATCTATTCTAATTTGCAGTAGATCAGCAATGTTCTGGCTGAAGTGTGAATGATTCTGTTCAGCTCAAAACATGACTGTAATAGATAAAGCAGTTACTTTGTATTTCCAACAAAAAGCTAAATGTAGAAAAACAGAAGGAAGAAAGTTGTTATGAGCCACCATATGGCAAATTAAGTAATGTAAACGTCTATTCAGGAACGATAACAAAGATGAAGTTAGATATATAGTTAACAATGGTTAAATTACTTTTCTTTGTTTCTTAAATATATTTGACAAAAATGATTAAGTGATTGGAGTTTCTTTAGTAATCCAAAATATAGAACAAACCTGGTTATTTTGGCAGTGCCGGGACTCATGTTGCTTCTCCTGACCTAAAGCATTCTGGTTTAGCTGCTGTGGCTCCACCTCTGCTCCACTGACCAGAGTTTCCACTGGGAGGGGTTCCTGACAAAAATGAGGGTCCCCTTCCTTCTGCTTCTCTTCCTCTTCATCTTCTCCTCCTTCATCCTCCATCTCCAAAGCCTCTGCAGCCTCCTCCACTTCACTCTCGTCTTCTTCCCCTTTCTCCTCCTTTTCCAGTGCTTGACATAAATCTTCTCCCTGCTGCTCTGCAGACTTGGACTGATCCATCGCCCCAGCTGGAGAGGGGTGCAGCCCATTTCCTATGACTGATATGGTGCATCCCACGCCTCCTCCTTCTGCTTCACCATATTCCCTTTGCTCCTCAGTCCAAGGAGATCCATAGAAAATGCCATGCCTTTCTGATTCCCTGGCAGGGTCTTCCCTGACCTGATCTGAGATTTCTGGGGAACTGTATGTTTCAGGCAAATGAATGGAAGGCATGACAGGGCAAAAAGAGTCTTCAGCTTTTTGCTCCATCCTTCCCTCAACCAGGTGGTCTGGATGAAAGATAGAGAGGACATAAAAGCTCTATAATGATTTTCTTACTACAGACAGGGAACACTGCTGTTAAGCTTAAAGTGCCCAACATAAAAGTATTTTGTCAAAATAAAATTTTTAAGAAGAGATAAGATGATAATGCAACAAAGTCTGATTTTCAACTGCTTCAAACTACATGTACATGTGGTGTTAGATCATTAAAATATAAACTTATAAATAAATAAAGGAAGATAGAAGCACTTTTCAGCATTAAAATATCATTTTAACCCTTTACAGGACAAGTGACCATATTTAGCAACTTGAGTAGAATTACATACTATGGTTATTACCAAAAATGTTACAATGTTAGTAGAGGTCCTTTAATATTCGTCAATAACCCCCTAGAGTTGAAATTTTAAATGATTTTAACCCTATAAAGGGTTAAAACTCACTAATCTAATGCCGTTTCACAAATATGACAACAAAAACAGTACAATGTGTAGAAATTACACTGTGAAGGACATTTAATGAAAGTCATGCCAGCTAGGTTAACAGGATGAGCTACAACAATATAAAATATCAACTGCATGTTTAAAGTGCCTTTTATTCTCATCCACGTAAGAGCAGTCTGGATGTTTATTATTATTATTATTATTATTATTATTATTTTGTTAAAAGAACATATTCTTTCACCAATTTACAATGACCCTTCATTGAATGCAGAAAAATACCAAAATGACCACAAGGACATGAAGCAGGTGTCTTGATGTGATTATGAATATATCACATATATTTCAGAAAGTATGTGTGCTTACAGATGAAGCAGTGTAAACACACACACACACACACACACACACACACACACACACACTATAATCAACAGTATGATAAACCTAAGTTACTCTGGAAGCATGAATCTGTTCTGTTTGCCTCTTGAACAAAGCTTGCTTTAAAAGATGCTAAATTAATTTCAGCGTGAGATGACTACAAAATCTTTTGAAACATACATACAGTGTTGGTGCCATGACCCTGGAGTAATCAAAAATCTTACTCCATTAACCATTAAAAGAAAAATTTACTAAGAACAAAGAAACTTCAAAAGCGTTACTTTGTCATTGTATCAGTAAGAAGTTTTAGACGGATTAAAACCTTAACCTGAATTAACTACAAACAAGCAAATTATACTCATCTCAAGGTGTTCACTCACTCTTACCTGAGTTACACAAAGGCCATGCACCATGTCCTTCAGATTCAGGTCTCAACAGATCCAGAGATGCACACTGCTCAAAGATATACAATAATTACAAATACACACATAAACACACACACATATGTACATATATACACACACACATATATATATATATATATATATATATATATATATAATATATATATAGTTAGACTTATATCACCACATTTAAGCAACTTTGCACACATAACTGGAAAACATGCTGAAGGCTAAGTGTTACTTGAATACTTTAAATAGATATTGTCCATGTAGAGCTGCCTTATGATGCATGTATGTAACTTATTCCTGTGTGTCTCTCTCACTCTCTTTCTCTCTCACACACACACAACAAAAGTCTTACCTCAGCATCTCTTGTCCTTGGTCTGTGAACAGAAGAGAGGGTGAGAGCATGAAAGGTCGCTTCTTGGTTTTAGTAAATGAAGACGCAAAAGATAGATGACCCTTCTCTACTCTCCAAATCTAATATTAGCCTGCACACGATTCTCTTGCAAGTACGTGTGTGGTTGTGTGTGTGGTCCATGTCTAATTCAGATTGCAGGGCCTAAGTGTTCAAAGTCATAATATGAGGAAAAAAAGAGCCAAAAGTCCAATTAATGTAAATTGTTACTTTTATGATTAGAAAAAAAATAGGTTAGTTTTAGGTTGAGTGATATAATTGGATCAAGGTTATGGTAAACGGAAATTTTAGTACATTTGCTTAGGTGTGTGTTGAAAATCATAGTCACTCCAACTTAAGTTAGATTAGTTCAAATTATGGTTGATGAATGCAAGTCAACATAATGTACTATGAAGTCTCTGAACTACAAATCTGTGTGTGTGTGTGTGTGTGTGTGTGTGTGTGTGTGTGTGTGTGTGTTCATGCACAAGTGTATGAGCATGGGTTTAGCAAAGTGAAACCCAAGCAGTGAGATGGCTCAAATGTCTGAAAGTGAAGCAGGAGCAGCCAAGGTCCATATGTTTTAACCATCACTGTGGCGCTCAACACGTACTAAGACATCTACGATCAAAGTGATTTAAATAGTCAGAAACTTTCACTCCTGTACTCTAGAAAAGTTTGTGTCCTACAGGTTTAAGAATTTCTTATAAATACTGAAAAATGCCTACAAGTTCTAATTCAGATTTTTTCCCCCAAAAAGCTTAACCATCTTATCAGAAAATCCATTCAATTTGACCACCTTAGTGACATTAAGTACTAAACAAAAAAAAAAGATCTTTTACACAGTATGAGACAAAACTAACATCCTTTACGACACTCATAAGTTATTCCACCTTTTTTATTTGATTAACACAATTCATAAAAATATTGACTGTAATGGGGTAAACTACAAAGAATCATGAAGTGCGATCATTTTCTTTTACCTTTTTCTGTCAATAACAATAATAAAACAAACAAACAAACATATAGACTCACCGAGTGTGCGTCTGGCAGATGTGTTTGAGAGTATCCAGATAGTGGGTTGCCAGGTCGGAGGAGCAGGCTACTCTACACTGACTCTCTAAGTGGAAGAGACACACACACACACACAAAAAAAGAGTGTGATAAGAGCATCGGAGGGGAAAAATCTGTGGGTAGATGCAGTGACATATGTGATATTCTGTAATATACTCTAGAAAGCCCACTGTACGTGTATAAAATGCTTTTGTTGCCAGTTTATTCCTTGCTGCTTAAGAGTGTAGAAAGAAAGAAAGAAAGAACAGTACATCTATGTATGTATATAACTGAGGAGTGTGTTAAGTGCATTACCCCACTGCTCTTGAAGCACACTCAGGTTGTCCAACAGTCTCTGGTGATAAAGTCTCTCTAGTTGGATGAACCATAATGCTCGCTGGTCTGGTAACCAATCATTAAGAAATAAATACCAACACAACTCTACACAACAAAGATAAGCAAGTTAGTGAGGTCTGTCTAAAGTCAGGTGACATAAAGGTGGCTGTCTTAACCTGACTATATCACCATGGTAACTTACACTGAAGTCATAACCTGTTACAGAACAGGTTATTTTCAGAGATTCAGATTAAATCTAATGTGAAATCTTTCACTGTTTCTTTTCAAGATCACATCCCAGAACCAATCATCAGGAAACTGGCTAGGGTTATTCATTTTTAAATGTCATCAGACAATAGCGCTGAATGTTGGTGTCTTACATTATAAACACACTGAAAGTGCTTGATCAATGTCGAATAAATGTGGGATTGTAAGATGACTGACAGAAATTCAACCATCATCTTAAAAGTCAGTCTTTACACATTTATCTTAGTTGCCAGATTTAAATCATATTATGATGGTTCTTTACTTTCAGCTCTGTGGAGGTTTCAACGTTAATTAAAAATCAACACTTTTTACCAGAAATCAATGTTTTCATGAACACCTTTTGATTTAAATTCTCAGCTGAGGGTAGTTTCCACAGCCAAATCTGTTGAACCCTACTTTTTACATCCAAAGAAGCTTTGCGGCTACAGCAGCACAAAGCCAACAGGCTGTGCATCATGTTAGTATGGAAACCGTGCAAACAGGATAATCACAGTCACCCTCGTCCCAATCATTTCTGATCCTGGCTTTTGTGTTAACACAGCTGACCCTCTTGAAGAAAGTCTGTCTTTGTTAAACTCCCTTTGCTGTATAACCCCAGGGAATGCAGAGAAATATCCATTTTTAGAAGCTTACCACCTAATCAACTTTACAACTCAAAGTTTTCAGCTCACACGCTGTTCCAGCTGACAGAGATATATGGCTGTGGAAATATATGAGGACAAAGAGAAATGGGGTGAAGAGGAGTTTGAATTCAAATGAGAAAAAGAGCTTGAGGTTGCACTCTCATGTTTATGGATGTGCACAACCAAAACACAATCCTTCTTTGATATGGCTCAATGCTTTCTCTCACTAACTAACTAACCCCATCTACATGCATGACATAGCAAAGCTAGTTTCCCCCTTTTTACTCATTTATTTTTTCCTTCTTGGCCTTTATTATTAAAACCTCCAATTGTTCCTTTCATTTTCCTCCTCATGAAACCCTCCTTTTTCCTCCTATGAAGTTTTCTGAGCATAAATGCCATTCATAGTTGAGAGTCTATAGTTTTATTATGTATGTACATATATATGGATGTACAGACTCAACACACAGCATCTAGTTACCACAGCAGCACAACGAAATAACAGCTTGACTTCTTAACAAATAAAAAAATGTATATTTAAATATGCAGCACGTAAAAACAAGCAAAATACCTAGCAAGGATACAGTCTTCTTGAAGGAAAAAGGCCTCAGCAATCTGTGGAGAAAGAGACATTACAGCTTTTTTTTTTTTAAGTGTGTGTGTGTGTGAGAGAGAGAGCTCTTAGTCGCTAACACAGAAGAGATCAGAAAGACTGACTTAATAAGCTTTAAAATCAGATTGAAACTAATCCTTATGCATGCTCCACAGCATGACCAAAAAAAAAAAAAAAAAAAACTGTCAAAAAAGATATACAAGGAAAAAAGGTACAAAAAAACCCAACACCCCACCATGCTGAAATAAAGTAACTGTACAGCCAAAGTAACTTCTACAATCCAGGGAACACAGAGAAAAATACCAGAATATCACGTATCAATGCAGGTAAACTGTTAGTTCACTTGTAATAAGAAAGCTGAGAAACTGAGAGTGAGAGCAAAAAAGACACAGCTAGAGAGGAAAACAAGAGACTGCAGTGGACAAGCTACCTCTTTTCACCAAGTGTCGCTTTCATGTTGCTCAGCTGATCTCTGAACAAGACAAGTGTGTGTGCACGAGAGCGAGAGGCGTAAGACCGGGAGGAGGTGGAGGAAGGAAGGAGGGCATACCAGGCTTTTGCGCGTCTGGTGAAGGGAGGGCAGTGACAACTAAATGGATTTTCATGCTACTGCACTGATACACTTTAAAGACAAGAGTTGGAAAAAACCAGGTATTTTTCCTTTTTTGAAAAAAATAAATAAAAAAATTACAATAGTTATTCATCAGTTACATCAATGTTTCCCAACCCCGGTTCTCAAGTATTTTATATGTGTTTTAGATATCCCCATTTTCAACACACCTGACTCTAATTAATGACCATTATCATCAGGTGGTCAAGATCTGCAAAAGTCTGTTAATGACACAGCCACGTCCGTGAGGGTTGTTGAAGGAGGGAAACATCGAAAACATGCTACACTGAGTTAAGGGAAAACTGCTGTGAAATATGAGCATTTCTTTATTTATTAACCACTAAAGACACAACCAGCCTTCTTTTCAAAATATAGACAACATTATACTTGTTCATTTAACTGACACTTTTCTTCAACAGTTCTTTCAAAATGAGGAAAACGGAGAGAAGGATAGATAGTGGTGTCTTACCCAAAGATATCAAAGCTTACGCTATTTTTTAAATAGTGTTGGCTTTGATGTCCGAGGCCATCTGTGATAACTGCCGCTCGCTCACTTTTACAAAATTTACAAAAACAAAAATAATAATTTGTTGATTTTGCTTTTTTATCGTATTTTATCTTTAGTAGATGCTTTGCTCTGGACATACATGTATTAAAAGTTAAATGTAAATGGGTCCAAGAAAAGAAACTTTTTTTCCTTAATGTTTATAGATTATCAGTTAAAATGAGCCAAAGCCAACATCAGACTAGTGTTGTTTCAAACAGACTGTAATGATAAACTGAACAGAATTATAATTTGACACAAAAGCAGTTTTCATGAAAGGGCTAGTTTTTAAATATCTTTTAATTTCCCTTTTAAGGTATTTATTCTTCATTTTGAGGCTACGTAGGTGAAAGGAGGCAAGCAGAATTCGAATTTCATTACCTGGTTTTATTATTATTTACTGTCTAAGTGACAATAAACTTCTTGAATCTTGAATCTTTTAAAGGAGAGGTGGGCAGGAACCTTCATTTTGTCAAGAAATGTAAAGGAAACAATTAAAATCTTTAAAAAATGCTTCTCAAACAAAGAGTGAAAAGGTTTATCATTATTTCCCTCTACAGTGCATAACATTAAAGTTAAGTGTACCTCAAGACTGGACTCAGAGAGAAAAACTTGCAGCATTTACTGAAGACTTCATGATTGCAACGTTTGCTGCTATTCTAAAGCTTCCTTGATGGTAATTACGCTTTCATTTTTAAATGTATTATTGATCTATTTTAAATTATTTTATTCTGTATTTATTTTACCATTATTGTGTGCAGTGCTTATTTGAGAGAGAGAGAGAGAGAGAGAGAGAGACACACAATTTGAAAATGGTAGGACACGTGATTATGTTTCAAGCAACTAAATTTATATAAATGTACCATATAGTAGCAGAGACAGATAATAACTGTAAGTAGTTTCATTTAACACCATAATGTAGCAAAACTTATTTTGATTCATGAGTGATAGAGTACACCTCGACTGTGATATAATTGACTACAGTGTTACAGCAAGATGTTTGTGGGAAAATGCACTTTGTTTGAAATGTGTCCTCATTTTTGCTTCAATTCAATTGCATACACACCTGTTTGCCTGAAAGAAAGAATAGATCAGATGTGCCTTGTGGCAAGATTGATACTATAAGTCAAACTGACAGAAACATTCACACACCTCAAAAAATACAAGTGCAGTCACGCAGTTTTGGATCTGAGAGAGAAGCCAACATAGAAAGACTGGAGGCTGTGCAGTATTTTTTTTTTTTTTTTTTTTAGTAGACGCAGAACACACCCATGCCTTAGGGTGCAAAGTGCCATCCAGATTATAACACTGAGTGGATAACAAACTCTGCTTTAAAATCATATGTGAGAGCAAACGTTTAAAGGTAGAATAATGACAGAAAGACAGCAATCAAAAATGTGAAAATGCAATTAAAGAGAAGAGCATATCTTCAAACAAGAGACTGGTGATGATGCACAGTCCATAGTGGCATAGTGTTTGATGAAAGTGAAAGAAAAGACAGACATGTTACCTGATGAAGGTATTGCGGGAGGTGGGTGTCATCTCCTCTTTTTGCCAACTGTTCAAGAGTCTCTAAGAGAGCAGGCCTGGAAACAGGCCCTGCTGTGAAGGTGGAGACTGAGACCCCAGTGGTGAGTGGAGTAGAAGCAATCAGTTCCTGATTTGATAATACAGCTGATGTAGTGGACCCGGACCCTGGGTCGGCTGCATTTGGCCCTGAGGTGAAGGTGGGGGCTTCTATTGCTGCACTGCCTGGAGCAGAAGCAGTGGAAGTGTTGAGCTTTGTTAGTGCAGTTAAAGTAAATGCCTCTGCAGATGAGATGATTGGTCCTGTACGTGAAGTGGTAGAGTCTGTGGTAGAAACGGGCCCACAGTCGAAGACAGGCTCGGTGGATGAGGTAATTTGTTCTGTAGGTGAGTTTTTTGCTAATTTGTCAGAAGCTTCTGTGGGCTGAGCTGGGCTTCTGTGTGAGGTTATAGGCTGTGTAGTTAAATGTACAGGCTCCATGGTGAAAGAAGGTTCTGCTCCAGTATCACTCCGGCTCGGCCCTGATGAATCGATGAGACTTGCAGCTTCTGGATTAACCACTGGAATGACAGGAGACGTAGGATCTGGACTGGCAACAGGGCTTAAAGGATATGGAGTCTCCAAAAGACTGCCTACAAGCGAAGGAAAGGTAGCAGTCAAAAAAAAAAAAAAAAAACATGCCATAACCCCATATCAATCTTTTCTTGCCTATATATTTCACCCACTTTATTTATTCAATGCATGAACACAACTCAAACAACTATGTACATGTATACTACAGAGGAGATCTGAATGCGAGCTTAGTCACTTAGTCCACTGACTTGTGCCTCACAGCGCAGCAGATGCTGATTATTTCAGCTGCTGTTACCTCATTTATCTGCCAACCTGTGGACTTCAACAAGACTGATTTCACAGATTAGCACACTAAATTTTCTAACAGAGAAATAAAGCTGCACTTGGTCCATGTATGTGCTGTGTGATTAACCTCAAACCCAACCTGTATGATGAGAGGCTGCTCAACTTTCCTCACAGTTAGTGGATATAATTTAAATCCTAGAAACGCATCTGACAGACCTGACCTTTGAAAAACAGGGTCAATCAAAACACAGGACATGATCTCAGCTGTATGCATGAGTCCATTTCACTTGCATGTATCCAAGATTCTCAGTATAGTATGACACAGTTTGGTTTTTTTAAAAGTGTGTGCATACTAATAAAGAACAATGCCTCCATCAAAATCTACCACACTCAGTTTGATCTATCCCCTTTAACCCTTCTAATGCCACAGGTCATATGATCACAAAGACATCTTAACCCATACAGAGTGACAAGTCATTATCCTGGCAAAAGACATCAACTAAAATTTAAAGAAGTTCAGTCAACATATTTGAAATGGTGTAGGACAATGCAGAATGCAGTAACAATTTTGGTAACTGGTGTTTACATTAAAATGTGCTGTAAGTAATGTTACACAGATTATCTTTGTAAACTTATTTTGTATCCATCAAACATGTAAACTGGAAATGTTGTTTTTCTACATTTTATGTATTCCAAAAGTCAAAATGATTTTTTCCCATAAATTAGTTTTTAAAGTGGTTCCCAAACAGGATCAGATACTCTAATGCAATGTTTTTTATATATATATATATATATAAAACATTGCATTAGAGTGTGTATATATATATATATATATATATATATATATATATATATCTATATATATATATATATTTAA
>JAOWBL010000403.1:0-17670 GCA_028564865.1 Zenarchopterus dispar | reverse complement strand
ACCTCCTCCATTGCAGTATGGTACACTGGGGCCACCACCACGGACAGACATAGACTGCAGAGCATTGTGCACACTGTTGAGAAGATGACAGGCTGCAACCTCTGACATTTACAGGATCTTAGGCCGTGCAGGTCGGATTGCGGCTGACCCTTCTCACTTTGGACACAGCCTGTTTAACCCCATCCCCTCAGGCAGGAGACTACAGTCCATTCGGACCAGAACTTCCTGCCACAAGAACAGCTTCTTACCCTCAGCCATCAGACTCATGAACAATAGTTAAATGACTCTGGCATAAAACACCCACACTATCCACCTGCTACTCTTTGCACATGTAAATATTGTAGATTGTTCTTTCTTTTTCTGTAATATTTTTCGGTTAACTTATACATAGTATATTTATTTTACTTTATTCTCATTTTATTTTATTTTTCCATTATTTTATGTTATCGCTGCACAGTTACATCAGAGTAATTTTCTGGTCTGTGAACCTGTTTCACTGGCATTGCCAATAAAGTGATTGTGATTCTGGTCTTAACCTGTAGGTGACTCGACCACACAAGTCCTGTAGGAGATGTCGCGCTGAGCTGTTTAGAGTTGTGTGTGACTGTTTTTGCATGTGCTTTCTGCAGGGTTCACATACTTTTTCTGTGCACTGTATATAGTGCATATAAGACTCTAAAGCGTCAGTAGAAGTGTTCTGGGTGTCCTGGAGACAGGTCTGTCTTTGTATGTATGAGTTTATTTTTGGCAAAAGTGTTACATTGGATCCAGATGTTCAGAACAACAGAGGTCCATCCTGACCTCAGATGCTCACACCTGTGTAACTCCTTCCAGATGGAGTCAATGGACATTCAACGGATATAGTCTGTGAAGCTCTGAGATCCAGTTTTTATTACCAGGACAAAATCAGGAGCTGAACCTGCAGAAGAAGATGAATACGACTTCACCATGAATTACATTCATACCTGTTCCAGATGGTCCACTTTTCTAAAAACCCAGCAGGTTTAAAAGGTCTTACACTGAACAGTTTGTTCTGGACCTCCCAGCAATTGGTAAATCAGTCACAGACATCCCTGTGGAGGGTGGTGAGGGTGGTCTAGTCCCATGATGAACTCCATCTCCTCCATCTGGATGCCAGATTAAAAACCAAAACCTGAGTTTGAGTTCTGATCTTTGATTACACCTTTGGCCAGTATAAGGTAATTCCATGATGAAATTCTGGTATTTTAAAGATGTTCACCAGCTCTGCAGCATTAGCTTTTACATATTCAACCAAGAGAAAGATGTTTCAGCATCTTTCCACTCTTACAGACACAAGAGCAACTCGCCGTTGTGTGCCTGAAACACAACCCCTGATGTACTCAATACAAATACGACAAACACAACCGCAGCTAATTTCATCTTCTGCTTGAAGTCTGTTGTTTCTCTTGATTCAAAATTTTTAAGTTTAATGTGAATAAAGACTTTGCAGGCAAACAAACTGTGCATCTGTTTTTTTTTCTTGTGTGTATTGTTGATATTGTTGTCATGAATGTCATCTGAACGTTGTCTTGGTTCAAGGATCAGGGAAAAACCTTTCATGCAGAAACCAGTGCCCCTTTTTCATCCATTTTCATCTGGTAGGTGTGAAGAAATGGGTGATGAGAATTTTCAGCTTTCTGGAAAGACACATAAACAAGGAAAAAGTAGAAATATTCCAGGGAGAATAGCCAGTACACAGAGGAGGTGTCACAGCAAGTGCAGGTATAGACTGGATGACAAAACAACCGGACAAACCCTTCTGTGATGTCAAATACACATTTCTGAACGTGGTTTTGAAGCCTAGTTTGGGGGTTCATCCTCATTTAACATGATGTTACTGAAACAAATTCTGAAACGAAGGCTGCCAAGCAGTCAGCTGGGTCCGTCAGCTAGCCAGCCCTGGCTATCGTCTGCTAGCTGTCCACTGAGTCTAACAGGAGCACTAAGAGCTGGATGCTCTGGCTGTTACCAGAGCGAGCATCTGAAAAGCTTGAAGCCATCCACCTGTTTATAGCGGTAGGTAGCTAAAGTGATGACAGCTAGCTGTTAACAGCACAGACCACAACCCTGACAAAACAGATTTGCAATCTAATATAATTTTACATGATGGGCATAAAAATACCAGTACAGTTGTCATGGATGTGAAATTTAACTATGGAGACAAAAACTGGTTTTTGTTCCAAACTGTAAATATGTTTATTTGCTGTAAAGTTGAAGATTTTGAGGTCTGGAGATCAATGGAGATTAATTCCCTGTTGGATTCAGAGCCTAGTGGTCAGTAGAGGAACTGCAGGTCTGGATCTGGTCTAGATCCAGGTCCTGGTGGTCAGTAGAGGTGTGCACATTGTGGACAACCTGACCTGCAGCATCAACACCAAAACCATCTTTAAAATGGCACAACAAAGACTAAGAAATTCCAGTGGACAACTCCTCTAGATTCATGGGCTCTCAGGTCTCTGAGACGAATCAGAATCAGTTCTGGCTTTTTTGTTGATAGCAGAAGTGAACTCAAGTTTGCATGTAATCTGTAGCAAACATTCAAGCCTTTCTTCGTTCTGATTGGGTAACGCCTGAAGTGATGTGGATTTGTCATCTGTGCATTGATCCCATTGGCTGTAGCCCCTCCCCTCCAGAACAGGAGACATGTTTTGTGTTTCATTTCATTTCAAAGTCAGTGGTGGAAATACTAAGTATGAATTGGACTTAAAACAGAGAGAGAACACAGTTTATGACATTTAACAGATAAAACATTGGGCTGAAAAGTTGAACTCCTGATCCAATCCTGATCCTTGAAAGAAACTTCCTACTAAAATATAATTAATGTATTTTTTCCCCTAATTTAACTGGACTTTTGGTAGTTGCTTTATCACTGACTATTTACAAACTACTTGGTTAGGATTAGGAATTAAGAATCATAAGACTTTGAGGCTAGAAATAAAAATTAAACCAGTTATGGTAAAATTTAAAGTTTTTAAATTAAATTTAGCCATTCAAAAATACGCTGTCTAAAGTCATTTATTTTAAAACTGCTAATGCACAGTTTCTCATTAGGAAGCACAAAGGTAAACTTCATATCAAACACCTGCTTAAAATAAGATGTTAAAATGCACCCCCTCAAAAAAATAAAATAAAATAAAATAAATAAATAAAACCCAACAAAAACTAAACAAACAACCAAACAAACAACAACAACAAAATAACAATAATAATAATAATAATAATAATCCCAGAAAAACATATTTGCTTTGGTTAAAGTATTAGAATTATTTGGTTAAATGTTAGTGAACTTCTTCTTGGTAATATTTAACGTATTATGACAATAAATATCAATAGATTAAAATTAAGACATAAAAAATTAACAATTAGTTAATTCTTAATCATTATTATTTAAAAACTACTGGGTTAGGTTAAGGCATTTAAAGTTTAAGGTAAGTTCTGTCAATAAAAACTACTTGGTAAAAATAAAATTCTTGATTAAACATAGAAACAATTAGATGGTCAGGAGGAGACATTAAATAGTATGTTTGACATGAAAAAAATACATGGTTTAAATAAATCTTTTAAACCTTCTTAAAATCAGAAGGTTGAAGTTGAATCAAAACTACTAATTTAGAGTTATGCACTAAAACAGAAGGTTAAAGTTAACCAATAAAGTGTACTTTGTTAGACATTAAACTGGCTAGTTTAAAATGAGTTTCTAAAACTACCTGGTTAGGACTAGGAAGTAAAATTACAAGACAAAAGTCAATTATTAAAAATGTCTTGGCTAGTGTTTGGAATTTAAAAACCACCAGGTTAACGATGTTATCTAAAAACAATCTTACAATTAATGATTCAAAACTGCTCGCTCAGGGTCTGGAGCTACAAACCAGGAGGCTGAATTGAAAAAAAAAAAAAAAAAGAACCTACCTAATTGATCCTAAGACATTAAAAATTACAATGAAAAGCTGATCAATAAATACACTTGGTAACATTAGTCTTAAAATGACTAAAACTGAAATTTAAAAGAATTTAGTCTGCATTAAAAATATTGAAAGTCAATATTTAAAGCAGTTTGGGTGAGGTTAGAGATTAAATGCATTATTTCGATGAAATGATTAAACAAGGTCCAGAGACTCTTTAGCAGCCGACCAGGTGAAAGTGTTTGATTCTTCTGGTCTCCAGCGGGTCGTAGACACAAATGGACTCTCAACTCTGAAAGTCTGCTGAGACGTGTCTACAAGGCTGAAGTTCCCTGGTTCTGTCACACGATGCAACACTGTTTAAACTCCGACACCGTCTGAACCATCCCTGCACACTCCACACCCACACCCTGTTATTATGAATTCCACCAGTGGAACCAGGAAGTGGGGGCAGGTTTATTCATTTTTCAAGCCTTTTCAGTCATGAATATGTTTTTAATTCTAGGTAAAACAGCTTTCTTGCTCTCTGTGGGTTTAATTAACACATTTTCTTTTTTACAGTGTGTGTTTGTATCTGAAAACATTTTCATTTACAACCTTCAGCCGCTCAGCGAGCGCCATCTCAGCTCTGCAGTCGACTACCTGCTCAGGCTTTCTGCTGTCTTTTATCCAGCAGCAACTTTCAAATCAACATGATGTAGGTTTGTTATCGCTCGGAGAGATTAATGCTACTGCATCTCTTACCATATTTATGCAAAAATGTAGTGAAGCTTTCTCACAGATCCGGATGATCAGTTTGTTTTCACATGGATCCGGATGAGTGGTTACACCGATCCAGGTGAGTGGTTTGTTGTCTGCTTTTACACGAGGACGCCAGGGGTCACTTTTGAAGCAGGTTAAATAGGTAGTCATTTTCATTTCACATTTATTCAGATTATGGACTTGATTCCACCTGTGAATTTGTAAATAAGTTTAAATTATTTTTCTTTTAAGATTTAAGATGAATAATATCAGGCTACTAGGTTAGAGTGAGACATTTACAGTCACCAGGTTAGAGCTGATAACAATTAAAAAAAAAAAATCCCTCCATAAATATTGGAGAGTGAAAGTCACTTGGTTAAAATTAATTAATAGCTACTATAGGTTAGACTGAGGCATTAAGAACTACTTGGTTAAAGTTAATCAGTCAAACATACTTCATTAAGATTAAGGGGAAAAAAATAAACAAAAAACCCACTTTGTTTATGTTACTGTTTAAAATGAAAAGAATGAAAATGATCAAAAACCACTTGTTTAGGATTAGGCAATAATATCACAAGCTAAAGTTAATAAATGCTTGGCTAGCATTAGGTAAGAAGAATCGCGCCACCAAAGTTAAGTAAAACTGATAATAGTTAAAAATGCAAAACCTATTTTTAAACGTGTTTTATTATGTTACTTATGTTAAAAATTGCTGCAAGTATTTTTCAATCAAGTTTAAATTGCTTAGAGTCATGTGTTAAAATTTCAGCTGTTTGAAGTTAATAACCTTGAGCTACCTGGTTGTTTGGACTTGTTGAGTTGCTATGTTAAAGTTAGATTAGGAGTAAAATTACTAGGAAAAAACATCAACTATAGAAAAAGACTCAGTAAGGATTAAGAATTTACCATCAATAGGTTAAAACCTCCTCACTTTATTATTAGGAGTCAGACATTACAAAGTTCAAACTATTCAATGAAACCTACTTGTATTAGGTATTAGAAATTATGATGGTTGAATATTTAAAAGCTAGCATTGCAGAATTCAGACAATTGTCAAGGCTGGAAACTTTCCATCAAAATGATCAGGAATAATAATCAGGAATTCTGGGAAAATTGCAGTGTGTAACGGGGAACTTGAATGTGGTGAGGAAAAGATCTTTCTGAGCTAAAGTAATCAAACAACCACACTGAAGGTAAATCCTGGTCGTTCCTCTTTCTTCTTCTGGATGTTTCTGTTCATTTGTCAGAATCAGCTGTGAATGATTTCTGCAATATTCCAGCTGTTTTCGCTGACTACACATCTGTAAATATCCTTGTACTGGCTCAGACTGGGTTTCATCCTGGTCCACCACGGTTCTGGTGCCATCAAAATGCCAGATCTACAGCAACTGTTTCAGTGCAGCTGCTGTTTCATCACATTTATATCATAAATGTATTAAACTGTCGATAAACCACATGAATTAATTTTGAGTCCTGACTGTTTGCAGTTTTTTTTTTTTTTTTCTTTGAGCAGATGTCCTTTGGACAAACCTTCTCATGAACGTTCAGCTTTCACCCACTTACGAGTCTCTTCTGAAGGTCACCTGGAGGCTTGTGATTTCCTCAGATTCAATAAAACTGCTTTTCCTGTGATGTAACATGTTATGATGCTGTTCATTCCTGGAGCTTCTGTTGCTTTTTGTGCAGCGTCAGCGAAGCGGTTCTGGTACTGCCGTCATCCCAGAGAAAACAAAACACACTCCTATAAAAAGAAACTCTCTTTGCACTCAGATTTTTGCTCCTGGACATTATTCCTCCAGATCCATCACCCAATGACCGTACTGCTGAAGGAAATGTATATGACCTCTGGGACGTGTAGTTGTTGTCGTGACGTCTCTACAACAGCATGTCGTGCACGTCGTGGGTCTCTGGAAAACCCCCAGAGACTATTGTATTGAAATAGAAGCTATAGAAATAAAACTGAACTGACTGATAGTGTGGCAGGTGAAACGAGGTGGCCCGCGGACCTTCAGGTGGTCACGTCCCCATCAGTGGTTTGGGAGCTTTTTGTCTAATTTGATTTTACAGAAACAAAAACATTGTGATGTGAGGAAATGGTTCAGCAGAAGACTTGAACTTGAATGTAATTAAACATTTTTGGAGGGAGATTGTAGGGAACATGTTTATTTTATCCAACATTCATCCTACTGTGTTGTTCCACTGAATTTTCCTTTACACATAAATCAGATTTATTTATCTTTTATATGCATTAGCATGTGTTTGTTTATCATCAAAAAAACTATTCAATTTATATTTTTATATGATAATTCAGCAAGGATTTACATTTTATTCCTACCAGTACCTGTCAGTTGCCAAGGAAGGCCTTCAATGGGAATAATGATGTTATTGTGGGAACTGAATAAATAAATAACTGAAGATTTTAGAAACAAATTCATGAGAATTATTAGTGTTGTTGAAGGTTCAAGCCTCCTCTCAGGCCTCGGATGTATGGCAAACCTCCAGAGTCATAAAATATGACTTACATATTCTCCAGAACAAAGTATAAAAAACACACCACTTATGCAGACAATTGGCTTCCTATGAGAACTACGAGAACATCCATGAAAGAAGTCCTTATTGTATTGGACTTTTTTCATGCATGTCTTGTAGTTCTCATAGGAAGTCAATTGTCTGCATAAGTGGTGTTTTTTAATCCACTAAAATCATAAAATATGACTTCAATAATGTATCAATTTCTTTCACATGCAGCAGGCTGTTTTCTTCAGTGCAAGAGTGGACATGAAAAACTGGGTTTTTAGAAAACATAGCAATCCCTTCAGCGTTTCGCTTCTCAGCCAATAAAGTTAACTGTAACCACCCAGTCAGGTATGCAGACCACACCTGATCATTTCTGATCTTCACAACAAGACTGCTTCCATTGTCCTAATAAACTTGTTCTACGTTGGTCAAACATACATTTGTATTAGCTCCTTACCTCCACATAAACTGGTCTGACAATGTCCTGAAATACCAGTCAATTTTAAATTTGCAAGGACATAAAAGTGTCAGATGCCATGTTACATACCTTGTGAGACAGTGTCGTGGTTTTGAACCTTATCCAAAAAAGCAGAAGTCTAGGGACCAGAGTAAACAGTGCTTTATTTGCTATGAAACAAATTTCATTTAAACAGAATATAATTTTAAATTCCTTTATTTTTTGTAGTCACCTTTTAGACTCTATAAAAAAATCTGGACAAACGCTCTTACCACCATGTTGTTATGAACTGACTCCACCCCCATGGGACATGCTCCGCCCACCCGCACATACATCCCCTCCCCTTGAACGTTTACTGGAAAGAAGCGGGTCGGTTTTAAAGAACGATTCTGAGTAGAAAACATTTTATTTGAACATCGTCTCCGACATCAACAGGTCAAAAACAGTCCTTTCAGGCTGGTAAGAGGATAAAATCATCAATATTCTGGTCCATAAACACCAGAGGAACTTGACTCTTTAAACATGAAAACTTGAAAGGATTCTTGTAACTTCGACAGCTGTTTTTATCACAGCTGCAGAGTCCTGGTGTCTCTCAGAGGTCCAGGTCCCTTCAAACCTTCTGAGAGGTCCAGTAACTATGTGAAATGTAAATAAAACCAGAATATAGTGATCTACAAATCTCATAAGCCCATATTTTACCATTTAAAGAAAAATAGTAGCCCATTTTGATGTCTTAAAAAAGTTGGGATATGCGCAACAAAAGGTTGGAAAACAGTGTGGTACTAAAAAGAAACACTTGGAGGAACATCTGGCAAAGATTTTAAAAGAAATCTGTGGGCAGGCGACAAGGCCAGACATCAGTTTTGGATGCCAGTGATCTTTTCTGCATTAACATTGTTGTGTATTGGAAGTCAGTTTGTGGGCTCAGGAACACTCCCAGAAGTCTAGCAAGATCAACGCGCCATCATGAAAGAAGAAGACAGGAACCATCCGATTTGGTACCGGCACTGTTACCGGCGGTGGATTAGTGTCCAAGGGATGGACAGCTGGAACATGTGGGAAGCCTCCATGAATGTTGAATGATATGTCCAGGCTTTAGAGCAACATCTGCTCCTAAACCAGACAACATCGGTTTCAGGGAAGGTCTTACAACTTTCAGCAAGACAATGCTCAACCACACACTGCGTCCATCACAGAAGCTTCTAGAGCAGATCCAAAATAACATGTGTACATCAATATTATTATGTCATTTATCTTTTCTGTATGATATTTTTGCATTTTTGCTGAATGAATATCCAGGCAACTAAACATTCAGATGGAGAATACTGTCTTAATCCAGATTTTTGTGGTTCTATCGTATAAATTATTATCCAGATGTTGAAATATCTGGGCGGTGATTGCATGACAATATTATTTCCAGCTTTTTGAAATTATAATTATGACACAGTAACAGTTGCATTTGACTGCTTGGCTGCTAGCGATATCCAAACATGTGAGTATAGATTTTTTTAACACCAGACAGATAAATATGTGATATCTGGATATCTGTGCCAGATTTAAGGACTTCGTGGTTGGAGAGTCCGGGTACTGAACCGACCTTCCTGCAGTCCAGATGTTTGCAGACTTTAAAAACTAAAACCTAGATAAACACTTTTTAAATACATTTTCTCAGTTTAAACATTTGAAGTGTTTTCTATGTTCTGTTGTGAATAAAATACAGGGTTTTGAGTTCTGGAAACTGATTAGTTTGGTTTTTATTTTACACAACTTTTTGGTTTGGTGGTGTTCACATTTACCTGCATGAGGAAGTTTCCTTTCATATTTGCTCTTTGTTTGTTTCTGATTAGGAAGTCTATAAAACGTTCTCACAGAGGGTGCATGTCATCTGATGTTTTAATACGTCGACTTATTTATTTTCTTCTTGTACTGGTTCTGTCCAGTCCTGGGTTACAGAGTCAAAAAAAACCAAACAAACAAAAACATTTCTGATTTCCAGAACCAGAATTATTAAACTGGTGCTTCAGGTTGTTGAAAATCTTTGGTTTTTTTTCCTCCGGCAGGTAACATTAGCAGGCACGTGGAAACACGTGGAGCTCTTAATCTTTTCTGTTAAACCTCATGTTCAAGTTCTGTATTTACAACACATGTGTGCATGTATACACACATGTACGTGGTCCAGCAGACCCTCAGTCGCTGTCCTCCTTGTCTTCTGCCTGGATGGTGGTGGTGGAGTGGTTGTAGACCTTGAGTACGTGGTCCAGCAGACCCTCAGTCGCTGTCCTCCTTGTCCTCTTCCTGGATGGTGGTGGTGGAGTGGTTGTAGAGCCCCTGTGCCATCAGCTGGAGTGCAAGGCCATTCTTGAAGCCGCTGGCCTTCTTGATCTTGGCACGCTTGTTCTGGAACCAGATCTTGATCTGGGACTCATTCAGGTGCAGTTCCTGGGCCAGGGCCTGGCGCCGCTGCTCCGTAATGTAGCGGTTCACCTGAAACTCCGTCTTCAGCCGCTGCAGCTGCTCCGCCGTGAATGCCGTGCGCGGCCGCTTGTCCTCTTTGCCACTCTTGGACTTCTTGAGTTTCCGTGTCCTTGGACCTGCAGTAGGGAGTAAAAGGACAGCGGAGATGTGAATATGCAGCGTGAAGGTTCTCAACAGTCAGGAGTTCATTCGAGGAAAGAAGAGTGAGCGATAGATTTGATGAGATGTTTGCTCAGAAATTTAAAAGTAAATGAGCTAGTTTTGCTTGGCTTGGCTCATGCTAACTTTTGCAAAGCAGCTAATGTTATCATCCATCCATCCATTCATGCACCATCCATCATCCATCTGTTATCCATCCATCATCCATTAATCTATCCTTATGTCCTTCCATCATCTATCAGTGGACCTGACGGACAGACCACAGTTTGTCCATATGAGCAGTGCTCTGTCTGGCAGGGCGGTGAGTGATGTAGGAGCTCTGCTGTCACCTTTCTTATACCTTATACACCACAGACTTTACAACACTGGTAAGTACCACCGGCAGAAGTTCTCTGATGACTCTGTGGTGGTGAGGCTGATAAGTGGTGGATGGGAGGGAGACTACAGGCGGTGGTGGAGAATGTCGTGGAGTGAGCTGGTGAAAATCCCCTGCTGAACGTTGATCAGATCTAAGACCAGACAGATCTAAGACCAGACAGATCTAAGACCAGATAGATGATGATCAACTTCAGGAGAAAGAGGATAGCTACACAACTCTTTTGCATTCTGGAGAGGAACATCGAAACGGTGTAGAGCTACATGTAGCTGGGTGTGAACATGAATAGCAATCTGGACCTGGATGATCAACAGCCTCGCTGTGCACAAGAAGGTGATGAGCCAACTCTATTTCTTGAGGAAGCTCAGATCCTTCAACAAGTGCAGCAGGATGTTGGAGATGTTCTACAAGCCTATTGTGGCCAGCATTTTGTTCTTTGTCTTGATCTTCTGGGAGAGAAGCGTCGGAGAAACCAAAACAGATTCAACAAGCTGATCAGAGAGCTGGCTCCATGATTGGCTGTTGGCAGGAGAGGTTTGAGGCCGTGGTGGAGAGGAGGACTGCTGACTAACTTATCTATCCTGGATAATCCTGTCCACCCACTCCACCACACAGATCTTGATCTTGAATTTCTTATCAACCTGGACTTTTAATTTTTAAGTGTGTTAGTATTTATTATGGTGTTAGTGCATTTCATGTGTGCTGGTTTTACCTTCATTCTCCTTCTCATTTTATAATGCTGCTGTCACACTACAGTTTCCCAGTTTGGGATTGATAAAGTACGTTCTGATTCTGATCAATGCATGTATCATCTTCCCATCCATTTATCCAATAACTGCCACACAGCCACAATTTGATTGACGCTGGCCTTGAGGTAACAAAAACTGAACATTTCCAAGCCAGTGTGAACCAAACACAGAAGTCATTTCTGATTTTGTCATTGAAACGACTTCTGAGAAGGGACATGCTGCTGCTGATGTTTCCAGCAGCCCCTGAGCTCCTCTGGCGCTGACTGGCTGAACAAACGGAAAGCATGGCTAGCTGCGATTGACTACTGTGCAGCATCATTTCCAACATGGTACTACACACTTTGGAAAAAGAGGCTTCACAGCGTGTATTCAGAACCAGTATCTGGTAAGTCTATAGTTTTTACAGTAGTAATGCTCTATCCTCTGCACAAAACCCACAATTCACTTCTCTCTTGACATCTCTTTCAATGTGACTCGATGGCTAAATGAGCATAATTTTTTTTTCTTAATAAATAAATTTTGAAAAGATGGCCAGTCATTTGTAAAGCATTGGATTTCATCAGGACCACATTTTATAAACAAACTGATGGGTTTGTGGTTTCAGCTGATTTAAACCTGTCATTATTATTACATGTTGTTGTTATTGTGTGGCTGGACATGTTTGGGTTCCTGCTCGGCTCCTCAGCAGCTGCGGAAACACATTTATATCTGAGTCACTGATCAGAACAACGGGAAGGTTCTGGCTCAGACCGGTTTGGGTCTACCTTCAAACACCTTGGTTTTATTCCAGGTTCTTTGGGGTTTCTACAGCAGTGTGTTGTATTCACTCCAAAATAAAACACGAGCTCAGTTTTTCTGGCTCTCTGATGTCTTTTTTCACCATCAGACTCTTCATTGTCCACTTTCAGATCGTCACTCCTCAGCTGAATCAGATTTATTCAAACTCTGGTGATTTCTGTCGCTGAGATTACTACTGAGCTCAGAAGAACAGAGTAGAAAATCATTTTCCAAAGTAAAATGTTAGCATTAATTTAGAAAAATTACCAGAATAATTTTTAAAAGGACATTAATTAGATACAATATATTTTATTTATTTATAATATATTGTACTTATAATACATTAAATTTTCAGAACAAGTATGTTGAAAATTCAGAATAATATATTTTAAAGATTCTTTTTAAAAGGTTAATGTAATTTTTTTCTTTAAAAGCAAAAAAAATATTATGTTTCTTCTGAATTTCTTCCCTAATATTTTACCTAAAACTGTATATGGGTCCGACCAGAAAAAAGAACCACTCATGAGCCATTTTAAGAGATACAACTGGTAAACCACCATGGCTGGTGAGTATATGCACACAATTAATCTGTAGAACTAGTCTCAACCATGTGCCACCAAACTGTTAGAGATGTCTAACCCTTTACCAGGCACGTAACAGTATGTGGTAACACCAGCAAAACTGGATCTCCAGTAACCCTCTAGAGTTGAAATTTCAAGGAAAATTTCAAACATGAAGTCCCAGCCAGCATTTGTATCTGGATCCAACTGGGTTGAAGTGAACCTGTCTGGAGGTTTCATGTAGTTTGGTGACTGATAATAATTCACTTCACTAAGATCCTAAATAGGTCTGGTACCCTCTCATTCACAGTTATTTCAACTAGAACGCAACATACCAAATCAGACCACAACAGAATGTAGTGATCATTGGTCTACTAAAGCGTAGTGGTTATAGGTCTACTAGAGTGTAGTGGTCATAGGTCTACTAGAGCGTAGTGGTCATAGGTCTACTAGAGTGTAGTGGTCATAGGTCTACTAGAGCGTAATGATCATTGGTCTAGTAGAGCGTAGTGATCATAGGTCTACTAGAGTGTAGTGGTCATAGGTCTACTAGAGCGTAATGATCATTGGTCTAGTAGAGTGTAGTGGTCATAGGTCTACTAGAGCGTAGTGGTCATAGGTCTACTAGAGTGTAGTGATCATTGGTCTACTAAAGCGTAGTGGTTATAGGTCTACTAGAGTGTAGTGGTCATAGGTCTACTAGAGCGTAGTGGTCATTGGTCTAGTAGAGTGTAGTGGTCATAGGTCTACTAGAGTGTAGTGGTCATTGGTCTAGTAGAGTGTAGTGATCATAGGTCTACTAGAGTGTAGTGGTCATTGGTCTAGTAGAGTGTAGTGGTCAGTGGTCTACTAGAGCGTAGTGATCATTGGTCTACTAGAGTGTAGTGGTTTTACACTTTACTTTTTGGGTTTTAGTCCTCTTTGACAGAGTTCAGGCTTAGTGGAGCTTGTCCGGATTGATCTGTCAAGAGGATCAATGTGGGACACTTTCACTTTCATGTTAATTTTCACAAAAAAAAGCAAAAAAAAAAAAAAAGCCAGTAGTCGCTGGCTCAGATTCTGAAGAGGAATATTCCCCCTCTGATGATGATTGATAATTTAAAAAAAAAAAAATACTAGAGCATAGTGGTAATAGGTCTACTAGAGTGTAGTGGTCATTGGTTTATTAGAGCGTAGTGGTTAATGGTCTGTTAGAGTGGCTGTTGGTCTACTAGAGGGTAGCTGTTCTTGGTCTGCAAGAGTGTGGCTGTTACTGATCTACCAGAGGGTAGTGGTTGTTGGTCTACCTTAGTAGTACACCAATAACTGCTAGACTCTAGTAGTAGTTATTGGTGTTTTTATATATATATATATATATATATATATATATAAACCCTAAAAAACCAACGACTTCTGGGTCAGAAGTCTCTGGTCCTCTGATTCAAGGCAGAGTCTAAGTGAGACTTTTAAGAAAGATAGTCCTGGTAAAACCAGAGAAAAGAGAGCTGAAGACAATTGTCTCAGACGCTCAGTTGTAACGTTTTAACATCCAGAGTTTACTAACCCCACAGAAATGAGAAACACTGTTTAATGCTTTGAACATTTCTGGTCTTTGCACTTTTGTTATCCACTCCCCTTTTCTTTTATAAACTATATTTGTTCATGTTAATTACAGCCTTGTTCTATTTTACTCTACATCTTCTTTTGTTTTTATTTTTACTGCTTTGACTCCAGTTTATTTGATTTTTTTGTAAGTTTAAAGAAAATCTGTGCTCTCATTTAGTGTGAATTCGATGATATCAGAGTCTGCTGGAAACATTATGTTTTACTACGATTACAACAACAAGCCGCTTCATGTTTCTCTCAATAACGGCCCCCGCTCCATTTTACTGATTTAATCCTTTTCAGAAACAGGTTTTGCCTTCTGAGGTTTTCGTCAGCAGATTTGATCGAAGCCTCATGAACCGACGGGTACACTTGGAGAAACATGTGGAACCATCGTTGTAGGATGATAAATGGAGCCAGAACAGAGAAAACCATGAAATATAAAAATCTGTTTGATCTGAAGATCTGTTTTACTCAGATAAATCAATAAATTGGCAGAACCGACTGTGCATCGACATGTTTCAGTTTTATATTCATTAAAGTTTTTCATCAGCTTTGAATTCTGATGTTTTTATTTTTTCTGATCTAGAATCTGTTTCTGTTTTCATGTTGTTCTCATTTACAGGGATTTGAATTTAAAAGCTCAGGAAGCTTTAAGGAGCTGCTGACGTGTAAATGCGCTGAAAGCTACCGTGTACTTTATTTCCCTGCAATTGAAGCCGGTCGGGATTCTTTGGGAACGTTACATCTATCTGCTCTAAATCTGTTGTAGAGTTTTTTTCTTTGTTTGTTTTTTTTAAAAATTATCTTTGTTAAAACAGATCCGGTTTAATCAGTGAAACGAGGAAAGAAAAATAATAAACAAATATACAAATGAAAGGAAAAAAGGAAAGAAAAAGAAAAGAAACAACTGAAGGTCATAAATGCCGACCATAAACATATTTCAAATTATTTTTTCCCCAAGTCTGAACATCGGAGTTTAGATTCAGTGTAAAAAAAGAACATGTTTAAATCTAGAGGATTCAAAACTTCCTTTTTCATTTTTTATTTAGTATAATTTATTATTACAATTAAATAATCTAAAAAAGGAAAGATAAAGATATAAAAAATATATACTTCAATATAGATACATATGAAACTGGAATTAATTAAATTCCAGTTTCATTTAAATAATAACAAAACAGAAAAACAAAACAGAAAAACACGGATTATTCCAGACTTCTGTTTTCTACATTTTCAGTTTTAAAAAATACGTATATATCTATATCTATATTTATCTTTTATTTCTTTTTCATTATATTTTAAATACTTTTATTCTCTAAATAGAAATTAAAATGACCCACTTTTTAGAAATTAAAATTTATCTTCGTGGAAATTTGGAAATTGTAAAAAAAGAAACCAAAATTCATATAAATGAAGAAATGTGAATCTTAATAAAATAAAGAAAAAATATAATTATAGAAAAATAATGTCACGTTTGCAATTAATTAAATAATTTTTGAGTATTTTACGTCAAACTAAATTTTACCATCTCTATGCACAGAAACTAAAAATTATTAGTAGCATAAATGCACTAAAGATCAAATTAAATGCAACAACAAATAAAATAATAGGTAAAATAATTCAAAATGAATTCATTTGAAAAAAAAAATATTATTATTATTATTTTTTTAGATAACACCTATACTTCAGAGAATTTTTAAGTAAAAGATTAATTCAGTGAATTTTTTTGGAAACATTTCTTCATTCCTTCAAAATAAAACTAAAATGGATAAGTTAATATCAAGTTAAACGAAGTGTGAAAACAAAGCCAAATTAATTAAAAAAGAGGGACGACAGAACAGACAATAATTAGATAAAAAGAGAAGCTCAAGATGAATTTATTTGAACAAATTTTTTTTCGGCTTCTATAAAAAAATATACTGATCACTGAGAAATTTTCTACAATTAGATGAAAATGATTTAAGCAAATTTCATTTACAAAACAGTATTTTATTTGAGTAAAATTGTGGGATGAAAAACTATAGATTTTCAAATTTGTGTTTGAAAATAAAAATTAAAAGCTAAATTTTAAATAATTATTAAGTTATGAAAGCCTGTGGTACAATATAACTAATAAAAATAAAATAAAAGCACAAAAAATATGCATTCAAGTAAAATAATTAGTACAAAATGAGAAAGATGGGATAAAATTATATTAACATTTGAAGCGTTTGTCTTTTCATTTAATTTCTTTAAAAAGCATGTCCTAGCCTGAAAATAAAAATTAGCCACAGCAGAAATTTGAAAATATTTTAGAAAATGTTCTCTGAATAATTTATTTGATCTAAGAAAGGAACTTGATGTCTAAAGCTGTTTCGGTTTAAATTTTTGTGTTTTGTAGTTTAAACTTGTACAAAAGAACCGGACGTGTCCCAGGCATGTCTCCGTCCCGGTTCCGGTCCTTACCAGAGGAGGGTCTGTCGGAGTACCGCGTGCAGTAGACCCACGCGGGCCACAGCAGCGGCTGTGAGTCCGCAGCGGGAGACTCCGCTCCGCTGCCGCTCAGCTCCATCAACGGACAGTCGTCTTTCTCCGCAACGACGCCGCTCGGCCTCTGCTCCGCTTTAACACCCGCGCCGGGCTGCGTGGGGCCCGCGGGACCCGCGGCGGGAGAGCCCGCGACGTCTCCGGCGCAGCTGGAGTCCGAACAGGGCGTCTTTGGCGCGTCGGGCGGCCCGTCGGTCCCGGGAGGTGCGCGCTCCTTCCGGCGGCCGAAATCCGGGCGGAGGATGTCGGAGATAAAGAAGGTGGTGGCGCGGGGGGGCTGCGCGGCCTGAGGGGGGGCCTCGCCGCCGTCCCGCGGCTCCTCCATGGGTGGCTCCGCTGATGCGCTCAGTGTGAAGGGGGCTCCTGAGTGGGACGGCTGTGGCGCGGCATGGCGCGTGACCGGCCGTGGCTGTTGATCCACGCGCTGCGAGACTCTGAGTGGAAGAGTTTCAGTGGGGGCTCCACGGAGTCCTCACCCCACCACACTTCACACCCACACCCCGTGGAGCAAGTGAGGGGGGGCCAATCAGAGACCCGGGTGCTATGACGTCAGAGGGAAGCGCGTGCACTCACACCGGTCCGGGTGGGGGTCTTCACCTGGATGCCATCCCTCTCACCCCCCACCCCATTCCCCCGCGCACCCACGGAAGATGCCGCGGAAGTGACAAAAGGATAAATGGCGGCCTTCAGAAACTGGATCTTAACAAAACGTCCAGAACTCAGAAGAACCTGCAGAACCTCTGGTCTGTATAGATAGATAGATAGATAGATAGATAGATAGATAGATAGATAGATAGATAGATAGATAGATAGATAGATAGAT